>JAKUCV010002594.1:132900-231059 GCA_028386065.3 Turnera subulata | reverse complement strand
TATTACGGGCGAGTCCGATCCGGACCAGAAAATAACAGATACCTCCTTAGTTATTTTCCGGTGTGATTTTCCGAGAAATTCCGAAACCCGAAAAATACCAACTTAGTTCCGAAAAATTCACGGGAAAATCACGAGCGCGGGAAAACACTCAGATTCGAAAAACGACTCCCGATTTACCTTGAATTAATTACCCAAGATTAATTCAACAGTAAATCACGGTAAAACGACTTTTACAGTCCCGGTAAAAATCCTAATTTTTACCCGGGCTGTTACAGGTTAGTTCCCTTGTTGAGATTCATAGGAAGAGGGTATATCTTCTTATGTGAGAAGTCTTGAAGTGAGGTATCTTCAAGCAAGTGTGTTGAGGTTCATGTGACTTGAACTCTCAGGTTTAGGATTCTTGTGACTAGAATTCCTAGGCTGTAACGGTTTGTTAAGCACCCGTAAGCTTAACACTAGATAGTGAAATCTTCAAGTGAGACTTGAAGGGCTGGATTAGCCACACTAGTAGAGTGTGTGTGAACCAGGATAAATTGGTTGTGTCCTTCAATCTTTCAATTCCGCATTTGATTCCTGCCTATCTCTTTTTAATTCGATTATCGCTATTCACCCCCCTCTAGCGAAGGGCTATTGTTCTAACACCTACAGGTTATCTTTACCTGATGAGCTATCACGTATTCATGACGTGTTCCACGTCTCTATGCTGAGGCGATATCGATCGGACCCTAGCCATATTGTGGCCCCAGTGGATGTTGAGGTTGCAGATGACCTCACCTACAAAGAAGTACCGGAACAGATTCTTGCTCGAGAAGTTCGACAATTGCGAAACCGTACCATTCCTATGGTTAAGGTCAAGTGGAGTAAGCATTCCGCTAACAAGTGTACTTGGGAAGTTGAAGAACACATGCGGTCCCAGTATCCGCATCTCCTCACAGAGTAGGAATGAATTTCAAAGACGAAATTCTTTTAAGGGGGGTATACTGTAACAGCCCGGGTAAAATTTATGTTTTTACTGGGACTGTAAAAAAAGCTTTGTACAGTAATTTACCTTATGAAATTAATCTTGGGTAATTATTTCAGGGTAAATTATACATCGGATTCTGAAACCAACCCTTACCCCACGTTGTAGATTTTTATGCGGATTTTACGGACCAGAGTTGGTATTTTTCGGGTCCAGGAATCTCGAGAAAAGACAGGTTTAACCTCGAAAGAACGGACCAGAAATAAAGTAATAAGGGTATTTTAGTTATTTGCTGGTCCGGACAATACCCGCTCTAGTGTGTGTAACACGTTTACACCACCTTTTCTTCCGTCTACATCGCCGTCTGCAAAGTCTTCACCTTCATCTACAAGCTTGCCTGATTTTCTTACTCTTCGCAAGTAAGGAAAAATTCTTACGCCTCACCTTTTCTTACTTTTACCTGATAAGGAAGATTTCCTTCCTCAGTACACCAAAGGCAAAGTCTTCCTGCCATTAAGGAAAATTTACCATCACTTTCTCCTTCCTTTAAACCTTCACATATCAAACCCAGTTCCCTCCATTCCTCACAAAACCAAGCCAGAGAAAAAAAAAAGAAAAGAACGAAAGGAACCCCCGACTCCTCTGCTCATCATGAAACGCCCCGACCCGTATTTACCGTACACAGTAAACACGTGCCGGAACTGTGATGACCCAACCATACCAAGCCCAGCATACAGTGTATACAACAGCAACTTGGGCTCAACAGCCCAGAATAAAACATCAATAATAAATCAACTGGCCCAATGGCCCAATAATATCAAATAACTGCACAGCGGAAGACTTAATAACCCACAAAAACACTATATGCGACATAGATGCAAACTATGGATCCGAGTCCTGTCCAAGGGATAACGCCGCAGCCTGTCTGGAATGCACCAATGCTGTACCACAAATAACTCATCCTACGGGATGAAAGCCCGCAGGTGAGGGGTGAGTCCGAAGTGCTCACCGACGAAGGATAGACAATCAATATGCACTCTAAAATTACTCAAGGTCAAATACAGGCAAAAACCACCAAATACATACCAAACCAAAAACTCGACCCCAAACTGGTCCAAGACCAAAAAGACTAAAATAAAAACCCAATTTCTAATTTTATCTTTTTCGGGCCCCGTCACGGATAAGCTAGAGGTCAGACCTGGTTATCAACATATTCCGGGTGCCAGACCAAATCCAGAGAACCTAGGGATCGACATCCCAAAAATACGAACCCAAGGATAGACATCCCAAAAATAATCACGGGATACACATCCCAAGCATAGACATGCTTATCACAAGTAACCCAGGTCACGGCCACCACGAAACAGTCTTAAACCATCGAGTCGTACCACTACTTATCACGCGACAATTATGTTACCGTCATTAAAATCAAATCACAGGGACCAACATCCCTAACCAAAATACCGGGATAGACATCCCATCCAAATCCAAGGATCGACATCCTTATCATCATTTATTATTAATTAATCCATTATGCGTTGTACCAAAAAGACTCAAGAAAAACATCCAAAAACCAATCAAATTCTAGGATATACATCCCGACTACAACCAAGACAATGGGATAAACATCCCAAACCAAACCACAGCAATCGCAATACTCAACAGTGCAATAACCATCAACACAACAACTGAGTAATATAGGCACATAATGAAGGAAATCCATCCTCACCTTGGCCGATTACTCAATTCCGGAAATAATGACCGGTCCGACGCCGGCTCCTCGGGAGACTGCCCGATATCCGAACCTATACAACAAAACAATACATACATATAAATGCACATAATCGGTATGCTATGATGCCAAAACTGCGAAATAACCCATCCCGGTTCATATCCGTTATTATTATTATTTTTTTTACCGAAAATATTATACCGTACGTATATCCGAATATAATTTCAGTACCATACTTTAATTAAAACTCTTTTCAAAATATTTTCATAAAATAATTATAATTTTTCCAAAATTATAATCTCTATAATTTTTCCAGAAAATATATATAGTATTTATCTTTTTCTATATATAATAATATTTTCCAACACAAAATATAATTACCTTTAATCTTCAAAGTACATATATATATATATATATATATATATTCCTCAACCATAATTTTCTAGGGAAAATAATATATATAATTTCCAGAAATTATTTTCATGGTTAATATATATTTTTCCAAAATTATTACCTACTTCCCTTAAAATAATTTCGTGATATATATATATATATATACTTGCTATATACCCATATTATGTATATGCATATTGTTGTTCCTATTATTTCCAGAAAATATAATTACGTTTATAAATAAATTCCAGCAAAGTATAATTATATGTTATTTTAATTTCGGGTTGGGCCAGGTATAGGTTTGAGCCCAACAGAAGCCCAACCAAATATTTACTCAAACCCACTAAGGTCCAGGCTTGCTGTTCCAAGATATCGGGCCCAAGTCAAAGCCCAATACTTGAACCCAGCAGCCCTGACCCATGTGTGGGTCGTCTTCAATCCCGAGCTCACCTGCGACTACGTCGGTGCGGTGGTGACGCGAGGTGAAGCTCGGTCCGGCGACACGAAGAAGTGGCGCGACGCGTGGACGAAGGGGCGGCGACATAGCTGCTATAGGTGGGGTCGCGTGGAGGCGCAACCCGACTCGTTGTGGCTCGCTCCGTTGAGCTCGCCTTGGCTGGACGGTGCTGCAACGACGGTCAGCGCGGGAAGAGAGAAGGAAGAAGAGAAGATGGTGCCGTGTTCGTGGTGGTGCAAGTGGTGGTCTCAGGTGGTGGTGGTTCGACGCGTGTGTGATTGTTGTTTGTTGTTTGCTTGTTTTGTTTTATTTTTTTTCTTATTCTTTTTCTGGTTTGAAGAAGAAAGCAAGGTGCTGGCAGTGTTGGTGCAGGGAAAAATTGCAGAAGACAAAAAAATTGTTGGTGCAATGGAGGCTGGAGTCACGGGAAAAGAGAAGAAAAAGATTGTCACAGGTTCACAGGAAGACAAAGGCTGCACAGGCAAGGGCGGCTGCGTGACTAATCACGCAGTCGTGTCCCGACCGGTCCAGAAAATAACTGATACCCTCTTATTTATTTTCCGGTGTAATTTTTCTGAAAATCCCGGGACCTGAAAAGTACCAACTTAGGTCCGAAAAATCCACGGAAAAATCACGAGCGCGGGAAAATCCTTGGTTTCAAAAAACGACGCCCGATTTACCTTGAATTAATTATCCAAGATTAATTCAACAGTAAATTACGGTAAAAAGACTTTTACAGTCCCGGTAAAAATCCAAAATTTTTACCCGGGCTGTTACACATCACCTACAAACACCATACTTAGCCTTCCTTACTTTCTTTTCTCAAGCTTTTGCCAGTTTCCTCTTGCTTATATAATAATAATAAAACAACCATCAACACCACACTTTTGCACCTGCACTTCACCTCCTTCAACCATGCATCAAGGCACCATTAACTCCCTCACAGTTCTCTAGTCTTGGTACTGTAGTTGCGGGCGTCATTGAGGAGGAACCCCACGACACCATTGCTGCAAGGTGAGCCAACTTTGTGCCAAACTACCTTGCTTGACTACTTTTTTTTTCCTTTCCATCTTAATCGTTAAGGCATCAACTCTAGTTAGCTTTTATGCTTTAGACATACAAGTGGATGGGTGAGGTGGTGCTTGCAGTTTGAGTCCAGAGTTGGTTCGTTAGGAGGGGAAGGCAAGGATAATTCTAATGGTTTAGTAGTGGGCTTGAAGAGTTGGGCTGATAGTTTAGAATTCAACAAACTAGAAATAAACTTCGGGCCAAGGTTTCGGTAATTGGTTAAAAGCTGGACACTAACAATTTTATTCCACATAGAATAATACTATGTAATCATCATAACAAATTAGCATACTTTTAAATTATCTTTTTGCCGACCAGTCGTAATCCCACTAACATGATTAGGAAAATAATTATGAATTCTCCGAGATTAGTATAAAATCTTATAATAGTAGACATCATGCATAACATCCTTGATTGTGCATCTTATTTGAATATATATATTTGTAATCAATATAGAAGCTGATAACGAGCAGTATCCTGAGGAGCCAGAGCCGGGACACTTCGAGGACTTTCAGGAGTAAGAAAACCGACTAAGGTGAGGATGGATAACCTTTGATATGTCGCACATATTACTGTGTTTGTTTGTTTCTCTAGTAATTATTTGCCTGATTGAACTACTGAGCCAATTGTGTTTGATTATGGTGCTATTGATTGTGGATAACTGATATGATGAGATAATTGGATAATTGGAAGTTGTGTTGACGACTATATTGTCACTTAGAAAGTAGTGGTACGACTAGATGGTTAGAGACTGTTTTGTGGTGGCTATGATCTGGGTTACTTGTGATAAGCATGTCTATGTTTGGGATGTCTATCCCTGGGATCTATATTTTTGGGATGTCGATCCCTGGGTTCTCTTGGATTGATCTAGCACCCGGAACATGTTAATAACTAGGTACGACCCTAGCTTGTCCAGTGACAGGGCCCCGAAAGATAGAATTGGTAATAATAAATATTCTTTTGGTCTTGGCTCAGTTGTATTCTGGTTGTTTCTCTGTTATGTCTCTTGCTGGAATTTTACTTCGAAAGTATTGTGTTTGCCTGCATATTACTGTTTATCCTTCGTCGGTGAGCACTTCGGACTCACCCCTCGCCTGCGGGGTTTCATCCCGTAGGATGAGTTGCTCGTAGTACAGGTACGTGGTTCGGCCAGCTGCTGTTACTACTCCACCAGTCCCCGGATCCATACCTCCGCTGCATCTCATTCTAAGTCTTCCGCTGCTGATTAATTTATGTTGCTGTATTCTACATGTTGTTGTATCATATGTTTTCTGCTACTGCTGTTGTGGTTTGAATAATGGTCCCCGGGATCGGGTGACAGATGTTGTATATGGGATTGCTTTGTATTATATTTTACATTGTATGTACTGTCTGCTATTGTAATAAGGACAGTTCTGGCACGTGTTTACCCTGTACGGTAAATACGGGTCGGGGCGCTTCAATGTCTTGAAAAATTAAATATGTTATAGTAACAATCTTTTTATGAAAAAGTTTGAAAATATGTAAATGTTATAATTTTCAGAAGGATTATTTCATAGTAATTATATTTTTGGAAAGGATATTTGATATGGGAAAAAAAAAAGCTAAACGGAAATTATTTTGAAAAATATATATATTTATGGTAAATATTTTCTTTTGGAAAAGAATATAAATACGCATGGAAAATATTTTGGAAAGGGTATTATCAAAGTATATACCGGAATAATAACCGAGCCTAAGTATAGTATGTTTTTGACACTTGGAAAATAAATGGTGAATGATGATGATAACGGGGTTTCACCGGGACGTAAACGAACCAGTTTAAGTTTTATTTTTACGGTATAGCATCATTTGCATTTATGTGCATCTTATGTGAGTATATGTTGTTGCATGCTATATAGGAGCTGATAACGAACAGTATCCCGAGGAACCAGAGCCGGGACAATTTGAGGATTTTCAGGAGTAGGGAAATCGGCTAAGGTGAGGATGGATAACCTTTGATATGTCGCACATAATACTATGTTTGTTTCTCTGGTAATTATTTGTTTGATTGAACTGCTGAGCCAATTGAGTTTGATTGTGGTGTTATTGCTTTGGTTGTTGATTTATTGATTGTGGATAAACTGATATGATGAGATAATTGGATAATTGGAAGTTGTGTTGACGACTTTATTGTCACTAGGAAAGTAGTGGTACGACTCGATGGTTAGAGACTGTTTTGTGGTGGCTATGATCTGGGTTACTTGTGATAAGCATGTCTATGCTTGGGATGTCTATCCCGGATTATTATATTTTTGGGAAGTCTATCCCTGGGATCTATTTTTTGGGATGTCGATCCCTGGGCTCTCTTGGTTGATCTAGCACCCAGAACATGTTAATAACCAGGTACGACCCTAGCTTGTCCAGTGGCGGGGCCCGGAAGATAAAATTGGTAATAATAACAATCTTTCTTTTGGTCTTGGCTCAGTCAAGTTCTGGCTGATTCTCTGTTTGTCTTTTGCTTGTATTACTTCGAAAGTATTGTGTTTGCCTGCATATTACTGTTTATCCTTCGTCGGTGAGCACTTCGGACTCACCCCTCGCCTGCGGGGTTTCATCCCGTAGGATGAGTTGCTCGTAGTACAGGTACGTGGTTCGGCCAGCTGCTGTTTCTACTCCACCAGTCCCCGGATCCATACCTCCGCTGCGTCTCATTCTAAGTCTTCCGCTGCTATATTCTATATGTTGTTGTGTTGCTGTTTTACTTCTATGCTGTATCATAAGTTTTATGTTGAGCTTGAGAGTGTTATGGTTTGAATAATGGTCCCCGGGATCGGGTGACGGATGTTGTATTTGGGTTTGTCCTGTACTATATTTGTTTCATATGTACTGTCTGCTACTGTAAGAAGAATAGTTCTGGCACGTGTTTACCCGGTACGGTAAATACGGATCGGGGCGCTTCACGCGCTGCTGGGCGACGAGCGGCACGGTGTCTGGCGGCTGCAGGCGAGGTAGAGAAGGGTGCAGACCCGTTGGGTCTTTTGTCGGGTCGCGGATCTTGTTGTCGGGTTTTGTCTTGCCGTCGGCACGTGCGGCGGCAGCGGGGAAAGGGGAAGGTTGCGTCGAGGTCGCGCCGGCATGGGGAGCTCGCCAGTGGTGGTGGTGGAGCGCGAGTCGACGTGGAGCTCCTCGAGGTGAACAGTAACGAGGGCGGTGCAGAGGTGACGGTATTGTGCAGTTTCCATTTTATTTTTCTTCTCTTTTTGCCTAGTGTGTTTGCAGGAGACAAAGAAGGAATAGGCTATGGCTGGGTAGAGCATCGATGCTGATAACGTGTTAAGAATATACATGTTTAAAACAGAGAAATTGATAGTTTAGTAATGGGGAGAGGAAGAAGAGGAAGAAGAGCATCTGCTCTTGAATTTTTATTCCGTCAACCCAAACTGATACAAGTATGCCATTATATATATAGTAATATTGGTAGGTGGCATACCAAAAATCATGACATTCACATTTGTTTTATAACAATCCCAGTTATGACAAGCAAACAAAGAGCTACAACCACAAAAAATGAGAACAAGCAAAAACAGACACAGTGTACTTACTCATTTACCAATTTGGTTTGTGTAATACCTAGCAACTCCATATTGTTACTCAAAGCACAACCACACAGAATGTTTGGAGGCCATGAGAGATAGAGGAGGAAAAGGGAGAGGGAGGGAGGCAGAGAGGGAGAGATCGGCCGCTAGGAGACCATGTTGTGGGTAGAGTGAAGAAATGAGAGAAAAGAATGGTATTTATATCTAGGGTTAAAAGTGAACTAGGGGTACTCTTCAAGAACTTTACTATTGCCCTAATTGGCTTCGACCCTATTGACGCCAAAATCCCTAACCACCCAATTAATTGTCCTATATCAATTTCCATTAAAAAAAATTATCCTATATCAATCAAAAATTTTCAACGCATTCCAGTTTCCAGGTTTTTGAAGAGAAGAATCTCCCAATTCTACGACAATGCAACCGGAGTGGAAGAAAAAATAAAAAATAGCCATTGATACTGATCTCTGATTCTTTTTTTTTTACAAGTAATTGATTACTGCTAATTAGTCCCATCTCTTTTGGGAGCTTTCTCTTTTTTGGAGTAAGTAAAGCATCAATTTTTTTTTATGCAATTGATTCCTACGAGCATGCTGGGTAAGAGAAGAAAAGATCGATCATTTTATTCGCCAAAAGTTTTCCCTTTTGTTTCTATTGCGATGCAGGCAACTCTGTAACATCGAGGACACATTAAACTAAGCAAAAAAAAAACTTCGAGCCAATATGCAACAACAACACCAAGCTATCCTACTAGAATAGCTAAGATGGCTTATCCGATTTGTAGATTACTGCTTAAGCTTGCAGGGTTTCAAAAGCTCAAGATCAAAACAGTTTTGTTAGAAAATAACTTTTATAAAACTCGAGCAGAGCCGTAGTGAACATTTTTTTTTTGGTATTGTAAAGTTTAGGTTGAGGGAAGGCTCCCCCAGTCCAGGGTCAGGACAAACCACCGGGCCCAGAGGGCGCTTACAGTGGTATTTACAGATTACACACCAAGAGGGGCGGTCGGTGGGGTTCGAACTCTCAACCTAATGGGAGTGCTTACTGAACCTTAACCAACTAAGCCAACCCTAGTTGGCAAGAGCCGTAGTGAACATTGATACAAGTTAGCTTAACATATGATTCAAATTTATTTTTGCTCTGTTTAATCAAATCTTTGGACTATAAGAATTGTTAATGTCACTTCAGTTCTTGTTCAAATTTGGAACTAGTAAACACCAGGGTGCTCTTTTAAGGTCTGGGAAAACTTTTAATTACAGCAAGTCTCATTAGGTTGGAGAGGAAAATGGTATAAAAATAACAGCAAGCCCCCAATAACTAACCTTAAGGAGCACATCACTGAACACGTTCTGCTGAAGTTTCAATCACAATAAATATTTGAACCTAATTCCATAAATAGATGGAGAAGCAGGCCAGAAGAAGTTGCATAAACATTGCTACAGGATAGAGCATTGGTTAGGAACAGTCCAAGCTAGTTGACTATTACACATGTTGATACGACACTATATTTGTGGTTGGCAGTGTCGTATCAAGTGCATTAGTGCCTTGTGCGTGTCAATTATATATGCAAGACATGTCAGGCCAAGGCTTAGACTACCAGTCGGTTATTAGGTACATGTGTTGCCTGTATATAGTATGCGAAAGTCATTCCTTGTAATCATTCAATCACAGGGGCAAATGTTAATAGACTTGGCTTGAGACTCGGTTATGAGCTCAAGATTTTCTTTCTTTTCCTTTCTTTAATTTCTTCTTGTTATGAATCGATCGTAACAGTTGGCGCCGTCTGGGGTTTTCCGGTCACCGTCAATACCCATGGAGCAAGGACGCGAGTGGTGGCCGCCTCCTCTTTCGAGTTCGTCGCTGTCGATGGTTCCGCCGTTCGTGCACAGGCCCTTCCACTCTCCGCCGTGGGGGGTGGAGCAGCGGTTCCAACACCAACCTTGTGGGTTGATGTGGTCCTATTCAGCGCAACTAGTTCAGCCTTCAACTTCTTGGTTCGGCTCTTCTCCGACGATTTCGCATCAGTTCCCCGTGCAGTATGGTTCTCTTTCTTTGCAGTCCAATCAGTTTTTGGCGATGCAAATTCCACCTTGGTCACAGGCGGGGGTTCATTCTTTGCCGTCTGAATCAATCCCAGAGGCATCACTACCTATTTTGCCTCCATCAGTTTCTAGTTACTCATATCCTTTGCCAGCTGCTCGACAGAATGTCTCAATGACTCTACCTGGACCACAAGAATGCACTTTCAACACTGGCCAAAATGCCCATGCCCAGTTTGCTTCAACGTATATTCAACCATCGACTGTGATTTCTTCTGGATCCAACAAATTCCATCTTCAGCATAAACGAGCAGAGGAAGAGGGATATATTTGTTGGCTACAGTCACAGTATCGCAATGGGATGACTTAAGAACAGGTTCGGCCTCTACTAAGTAGGACTTTTACTATTGATGAATTAAATAGGAGAAGCCATATTCATAATCTTTGCATCTGGTGTGATGAAACAAATTGTTTTGGCCATAAGTGTGCAAGAAAATTATGGTTGAACATTGAGGTATATGATGACAATTTGGAGACATTACTTTTTACGGAAAGTGATATTGATATTGATGTGGGGTTACCAATTGATATGGATTCTTACAAGCAAGAAGATTATAGGCCTAGTTGTCACAACCATAACGTTTTGGATGTATCAATGAACGTATGTGACAAAGAGACTAAATCTGATATTGTTTCATTACAAGTTGATGTGTTGGAAGTTTCTTCTCGTATGGATTCTTGCCTTGGAGTTATTGACACAGCAGTTGGTGAGGCAGTGTTGTGCCAAGAACCAGCAGACAATAGTGGCCGCTTGTTGAATGGTGGTGGTTTGCTCAAGGAGCATTCTACATGCAAGGTGAAATTGCCGACTAAGATACAGTATGCTTGGTGGAATATGAAGAAGCTGAAGACCTCTTTGATTATGAGGAATAAGCAAAAGATGGTGCACATGAAGTTCAAGTTGGCAACAGTAAGAAAGAATGGCAAAAAACAAAGATGGAGCTTGGGTCAATGGGTGAAGTTCAGGAAGCAGAAGAGAATGATTTTAATCCCAAAGAAGTAACGAGAGGAGATAATAATGAAAAAGTGTTGGAGCAATGGAATTTCATATCAATGTGTCACAGATGGTGATGCTTCAATTGGTCCTGTTCAAATGTCGTTGAGTGTTCCTCACATGCTAGTTGTTGACGGCTCTGACAATGCAGCTGTGGTTCACAATGGGAACGTAGAAGGGAAGGACATTGTGCATGTTCTTTCACCTCCGGATGAGTTGCTTGTAATTGGTGGTGATGATGATGCTACGATTAAAGGTTTTAAAGTTCATAAAAGAGAGAAACTGTCAGGCACTCAAGAAGGCTTAAAAGAACATGTTGATGGTAACAGTGTAGTTGCTCAATCTAATAACGCCACCATCGAGCTATTACAGAACCCTCCTATTGACGAGATGAGTAGCAAGCCTATAATTTCTCCTCCAGATACTTCATTTGTATTTCATAATTCTGCCACTGCAGAAGTTGATCCTCAGGAAGATTTTGCTGGGTATGAATCTGAGTTCTTTACAGAAAAAGGTAGAAGATAATCTTGGCAATGGAAGAATTTTTAGTCTTTATGTCTGACAAGGGGTAATACTAAAGGAGTCACAAAACTCTACCTTTGATCCAGGGGTTCCTAGACTGAATGCATTGATTGCAACCTCCATGAACTCTACAAGGAATTGCAGCAAGTGCCTATATTGCTTGGTTTTTGATCCGGGTGGATCATGGCTTGAAACTTGTTTAGGTGAAGAAAAGTCTTTGTTGTTGGCTGTATTATCGGATTTCATATTGTATCCTGTTACGGTATTTGGGATGCTATGGGACAATGAGTTTTTGATGGTTTTGCAAAAGGAGAGGAAAGTGAGGAAGAAATGGCATAAAAAGGGGATGATCTTCAACCCTGATGGCAGAATTTCTAAGAGGGAACAAGTGGCAATGGTCTCATCTAGGATGGCTTGGTTAAAAGCATTGGATTGCAATACAACAACGACTGCAGGAATGGTTCATGTAGTAAATACTGATGCTGTATTAAATAATTTAAGGAGAGGATAATGGCTGCCCAAAAAGAGAAGGAAGGCAAGCTTATCAATGGAGTTATCTGTAACTTTTCTTTCTTGCACTGGATAATTTAAGAAGAGATGCAGAATTACCTATTTGATCCAGGCGGTGATAATGCTATTAATAGGAGAAGCTACGATGCTAAAGTCTTAGAAGCTAAAGGAAGATGGAAGAGCTTAATGGATTCTAGATTGGATTATCACATTAAAGCAGTGCACCAAGTCATTTGGGATTTTATTGCTCATTGTTTTGTGGCTCTTTGGTTATTGTTTTTTTTTGCTGGGTTCTAGGATTCAAAGCTACTATGGTCTGTATTTATTCATGTTGTGCTAATTCTTTAGGGAGGGAGTATTGATACGACACTATATTTGTGATTGGCAGTGTCGTATCAAGTGCATTAGTGCTTTGTGCATGTCAATTGTATATGCAAGACATGTCAGGCCAAGGCTTAGACTACCAGTCGTTTATTAGGTACATGTGTTGCCTGTATATAGTATGCGAGAGTCATTCCTTGTAATCATTCAATCACAGGGGCAAATGTTAATAGACTTGGCTTGAGACTCGGTTATGAGCTCAAGATTTTCTTTCTTTTCCTTTCTTTAATTTCTTCTTGTTACGAATCGATCGTAACACATGTTGTCCTGTAACTAACAACTAGATAAACAGTCTTGTGTGGTCGTGTGGATATATAACTAACTTGACTTATATGTGTTTTGAAAAAGTAATGCTGTTGCAACCCATAACTATAACTTTTGTCATTCGTGTTTTGAAGAAGTTTGCGTTTGTCTAGTGTATCCAAATTCCGGGAAAAACTTAAATCCTTTCATAACTTTGTTAACTTTGTGTGGTAGAAAAAGGTCAATGCTCTGTGTATTAGGAATTCTTCAATAGATACTCAACTCCTTCATGCCTGACTATTACCCAATAACTTTGTTTTAGGATAAAACCCATCCCATTGGGTAAGAGGCCAGGTTCAACAGACCCCTCTCCGAATCATTGAAGCAGTATTGTTCAATAATTAACAGTGAAAAGAACTGCTCTCTTATTGCTTTTGGACAAAATCATAAAAAAGAACGGAGGCTTCAGGCCCTACTAGCTAGTCTAAGATGGTGATTAATTTAGGAAATTCAATCAGGAAAGTGATTCACGGAATATAAATTATTATGTGTTTCTTTGTCTCCTAAAGAAATTTATAATATTTTAGTTCATTGCTATTGTATCCCATTACATTTATAAAATAAAGAAAATATTCAACTTAAATTTTTTATTGTACCTTCCCGTCATATCAATTAGTTGGTTGAAAATAACATTTCGAATCCAAGAAAAAAAATGGCCACCTACAAATCAAACTTGATCGTACATCTCAAAGAAAAGCCAACGCAAAAATGGCCTTCGTGACCGTGAGCATAGAGTTATAACATTTGAATTCATAGATATATATCCTGCAACCATGCCAAGTGAGGCGATAACAATTAGAGTGTTTGTTATGTTTTGTGGTCTATCTCTTCTACTGTAAGGTTAATTCAGAACGAGACGCCAATAAGAGAGCTGAAGTTTGAGCTGATGGGACAATGATAATATTTTTTAAAAAAGAAAAATCAAGGCATTGGTTCACTCTGCTACATTCTAATCTACAAGCTGCGTCATCCATTCAAATCCAAGTCAACATTATATCCAAAAGAGTGTAAGGCTTGTTCAATTCCAGCTCACAGGACATAGCCAACACTATATTCCTTCAGGAACAATGAACATACCCGAGGGCAATTGTACGCTCATTCTTCTCATCACCCACATATCTTTCTTTCACCCCAAGACGTAGACATCATTAATTAACTGTAGATATATGATTAAGATCATACATTACAACTATGATCACAGTTTTACTGTCAACTCAAGATTATCTTATCAAGGAAAAGGACGGCGCAACAACGTCAAAAAGAAATATTTTTTTAATCATAATAATCAAGCCTATATATGTTACATCGACACTGAACTTTCTAGGTCCAACTAACCTTGCCATGAATGGAGGTTCAGCAACCTTTTTCCACGTTGAGAACATTAAAATACTATAACTAGATGACAAGAAATTCTGCATATATAACATCCACTTGGTCTCCTCCATTGTATTCCAGATATCTATAACCTCTCCATTTACTCTTGGATCTCACCAAGGAGTACAAAATTAGGGAAGAGATTATGGGTTCAGAAGCTGAGACCGTTTGTGTGACCGGTGCGTCAGGTTTCATTGGGTCTTGGCTCATCATGAGACTACTAGAGCAGGGTTACAAGGTTCGAGCAACCGTGCGTGACCCAGGTTTTTTTTCACTCTTCCCACTTCGATTCCATATTAGGAAGTTATCTGCTTACCCTTCATTACTACAAGGTTGCCTTTTTTCTCTTTTAAAGGACCTTTTACTCGAAGAGACACTAAAGCTACTTCCAATATTAAGCTTGGGTTGAATAGTAGTAGCCAAGTAAACGTCTTACCTTGATTAGTATAGATGACAGTTTCAATATGGCATGGGTCCTATATCAGTAAATGTACTGATTTGTGTTTATGTCTTTTTCAGACAATATAAAGAAGGTGAAGCATTTACTAGACCTGCCCAAAAGTAAGACTCATCTGACATTGTGGAAAGCTGACCTTTCCATAGAAGGGAGCTTTGATGAAGCAATCCAGGGGTGCTCCGGCGTCTTCCATGTGGCTACTCCTATGGACTTCGAGTCAAAGGACCCTGAGGTATAACTTATAATCAATCATTTATTCAAGAGATTTTCTTTTTGAGGACTAAGTCATTATAAAAGAGATGAAAGAGTGTTGAAGTGGGACGTTGGAATTATTCTTGCCTTGTCATATATAGTAGGGGTTGGTGATCATTGGCTACGTTATATATGGAGTATTTAGTAACATTATGGTTGTTATAGTTTAAACATCTAACGTCTAGCATGAATTAATATTGTTTTTTTTTTTTGGCTTCCTGGTAGAATGAGGTGATAAAGCCAACTATCAATGGAGTATTGGATATCATGAAAGCATGTGCAAAGGCAAAGACTGTTCGCAGGATAGTGTTCACATCCTCTGCTGGAACCGTAGATGTTGAGGAACACAAAAAACCAGTGTATGATGAAAGCTGCTGGTGTGATTTGGAATTCGTTCGGTCCATAAAGATGACAGGATGGGTTAGTGTGAATTACAATGTCTAATTTTTTGTTTTTTTTTAAAAAAAAAACTTTCCTTGACATCAATTTTGTCAAAGCAGTCAAGAATTCTGATAAAATCTAGCATTTCTCTTTGAATTTCTTTCTATTCCTTATTTTCGTTTGTACTTCATTGTGTTCTTCTTCCTTCTTATGCAGATGTATTTCGTCTCCAAGACTATGGCAGAGCAAGCGGCATGGAAGTTTGCCAAAGAAAATAAGATTGACCTTGTTACTATCATACCAACTTTGGTTGTTGGCCCCTTTATCATGCCATCTATGCCCCCTAGCCTTATAACAGCACTTTCCCTTATCACCGGTACATGTCACTTGCCTTCTTTTTGGTGACATTCGGTATATATTAGAACCAACTTCGAGTATGAGGATTTTTTTTTTTTTTTGAAAGAAAGCAGCCCCAGGATAATGATTTCTTAAGAAATTCCTAGTTGAAAATATATATACTTCTTATGGATAAATTTGTTATGTAACAAGAAAAAAAACTTTCTTGATACCGTATCAAATGCCACCCAACTGCATTTCTTGCTTGAATCTGTACGAGGTTGTGAGAGTTGCTTTTACCATATATAGCTTAATTATATCTCATCTCAGGGAACGAAGGACATTATTCAATTCTGAAGCAAGGACATTATGTTCACTTGGATGACCTCTGCCAAGCTCACATATTTCTGTACGAGAATCCAAAAGCTGAAGGAAGATACATTTGCTCATCGCACGACGCTGACATTTTTGAGCTTGCAAAGTTGGTCTCTAAAATGTACCCAGAATATAACATTCCAACAAAGTAAGCCTCTTCCTTGGGTTACCAGATATAACCAATGTTTTTAAAAAACCACCAGTTGTCATTTTTCTTTTCTTGCACACGGGTACAACAATAACTGAAATAATAAAAGAAAAGAAAAGAAAAGAAAAGGCTAAATGGTAACTCATGTCTGTGTAGAATTGAATGGTTGTCATTCTTCAGGTTCAAAGATATAGATGAAGAGAAATTGAGTCCGGTGGTATTCTCCTCCAAGAAATTGGTGGACTTGGGATTTCAGTACAAATACAGCTTGGAGGACATGTTTGCTGGAGCTGTAGAAACATGTCGGGCCAAGGGATTGCTTCCTCCTCCTCCTACTCTACCTACACCTCCTCCTCAGGTTCCCCCCCATAATCAAGCCCCATAAGTCAGAGGAAGTGATTTCGGCAATCAGTCCGTTGTGTTTTGTTGTTTTTTTTTTTTGTTTCCCACTGGTATTCCAGGTCAGTCCACCTTTAAAAACATCAAAGGCACCAGACTAAAAAAAGAAAAAAAAAAAAAAGACATGGCATTGCTTTTCAATATATGGCCTGATGGTGGTGGCCATGGAGCGCCATCAATTGTTTGGGCCTTTGTATCTGCTGCAATGCAACGCTTGCAAGTTGCTACTATGTACTACGCACAAAATCTGAAATAAAAGGATTTTCAATTTGGGAAAATTCCTGGTGGCATTAATTGTTCCAATTTAGTTGCAATTCACTTTTTAAAGTAACCCAACTAAAAAAACTACATATAGTCATTTTCAAGAATTTTTCTCGGAATGGATTGATCGGAATTATCGGACCTGTGTTTTTCTGGACCAGTATTGTAAGACCTGGCCAGTTCAACCCATTTTTACTAAAACCAAAATCTGGTTGAGTCGAAGTGAGACTTTTCTAGTTTTCTTTGTAAAATTGAGGATTTAAGTACGGTTTAACAATTAACATCAGCACGGGTCTGATAACCTTAGGGTTATGAGATTTTGTAAAACACAATAGTCTTTTCTTTTTTTTAAAAAGAAAAAAGGGGAACTCTAGTCACACACCACGGGCAAACCAGTATTAAGGGTTATTATTAGCTCCTTCATCGGAATTCTTGAAATTATGTAATTGTAACTTATATGTTGGCTAGGCTATTGTAAGGTGCTATACAGGTTTTTTTTTTGACAAAAAAAGAGATTAATTACAGGTTTTCATAAGGCATTTTGTCATTACATAGTATTATTCAGTTTTGGAACGAAAATATTATAAAATCTTTCAATTGTTCTGCGCATGGAAAGAGAATAAAAATTAATTTCAGTACCATTGGGCTAATTAATGGCTCATAGGGGTGTAAACGAGCCGAGTCGAGCCGAGTAGTGCCTTGCTCGACTCGAGCTCGTTAAGGAATTCCAAGCTCGAGCTCGAACGAGCTTGTATATTTGAGCTCGAGCTCGAGCTCGTTAAATTTTGCCATTACTCGAGCTCGGCTCGTTAAGGCTCGTTAAGTAGTGGTTTGCTTCGGTAACTAGATCTGAGCTCGTTAACGCTCGCTTGTTTAAGCTCGTTTAGGCTCGTTTAATGTTAAAATAGACATTCAGAAACATGCCAGTACAAATCAAATCCAGTACAAATCTCTAAAATAGAATTTGGAATCAAATCCACATGAAGCTCTAATTGAGAAAAATTAAATTAAAAGACCGAAAGATGAGCAAAAAACATGCCACTATCATTCAAATATTAAAGAGCAAAAGATGACCAACACCAAACTCTGTAAAGCAAATGGCGAATGAGCTCAAACCAACAAACCAACAAACAGCAGCTAATGAGCCAAACCAACAAACATTAAAGAGAAGAGGGCGAGGGAGCGGTGGGGGCGGAGCTTGCGCTGGAAGACGATGGTGTCGGAGTTGCGGAGGGTGCAGCGCCAACGGAGCCCTGTAACAGCACTGCCGAACCAAAAACAACACACCCGACCACCACACGTTGCCGGCGACACGACACAACCACCTCATCAGCACGACAACGAAGCGAAAAAGAAAAAGAAAAAGAGGAAGCGAACAGAGGAGCGGCACCGGAGAAGACGAAGGCATGAGACGAAAATGTTGGGTGACCGTCTCAAAAGCATTTAACAGCTGGGTGAAGAGTAAATCTGGCAAACAACAACAAAGATTAAACCATCACTGAATCAACCTCTTCGTAAAAGAGAGAAAAAATCGCAGGATTCGCTTACCTCGACACCGTACTTGATGGCGACGCCGGCGAGCGTATCGAGTTTCGAGACGGGGTGCTCGATGAAGCCGGCACCGGAAATCGGAGGCGGCGACGGCTAAGAAAAATTAAACAAGAGAAGGGGAGAAGGACGTGAGAAGAATCCGTCCGGATCCGGACAGATCGAAGACGGATTCGTCCAGATCCGTCGAGGAAGGAGCCGTCCAGCCTCGACACCACCTCCTTGTCGTGCGCGATGAGCTGGGTCTCGACGAGGCCCTTCTCGATGTCCCATATGGTGCAGGTGGTGTCGAGGGCTTGAGTAAGCTGCAGGGTTTCCTCGCCTAGTGGCCGGCGGCAGGGCTTGAGAGATGAGGGCCAGAGACTGAGAGAGAGGGAAAGGAGGGTCGGGTCGGCTGCTGTGTTCGTGTGTGGTGTTTGTTGTGAGTTGTGTTGTGACTTTGTATAAGTCTCTTAGGGTTAGCCGGTTTGGGGAAAAAAATTAGGGAAGCTGGATTGGATTGCAAATTGGTATGGGTTTGGGTTTGTTTGGGCTTATTACGGGCTCAAGTTTTTTTGCTAAATATATGGCCCATATAGTTTTTACAAGCCCAATACTCATAAAGCTCGATAAAGCTCGCGAGCTTTACGAGCCGAGTACTGGTAAGATCGAGCTCGGCTCGATAGCCCTCCAAGCTCGGCTCGAGCTCGATAAGAACGAGTCGAGTTCGAGTAGCCAGCGAGTCGATCCCGAGTAGCTCGCGAGTAGCTCTGTTCGCTTACACCCCTAATGGCTCATAATGAAGAAGGTAAAAGAAATTAAAACCTAAACAGCGGCCATCATTTACGGGGAGGGACATTTACGTAAAATCTGCCTCTACAAAAACCCTGGACCGGAAAGTGCCAAAACCACAACACCAAACCAGCAACTCACCCACCCACTCCACTAGAACTAAAAACTGACTAACTTGACTGCAACTACCTGAGCAACTAGCGCAATGGCGGCGATTTCGTGTCACTGTGCACTTCCCTCCACCAAACTCTCCTCTTCTTCTCCTCTCTCCACCAACCTTCCCTCCTCCCGATCCGCCCGATTCTCCTTTGCCTCGGCCCCGACTCGGCCGATCCGCCTGCGAATCTCCTGCCAGACCTCCGCCGCTTCTCCGTCCTCCTCCTCCTCCTCCTCCTCTTCCGTCAATGGCCAAGGTACCTCTTAGCATTTTCGCATTTCAAATCTCTTCCGTTCATTCCTTTCAATCCCGATGTCGTTTTTGGTGATTATCACGTTTGTCTTCTCTTATTAAATTAAAAAATGCTTGGCTGTGCGGTTGTTTGGCATACATATATTTGAAACTTAGGGTTTGTGATTTTTGTTTAACTGATTTTGATTCGGTTGACAATTGAGTTCTGGAGAATCTTCGCTTGAGGTGTTTTTAACGGTTATTGTGTTTTGTTTTAGTGTTTGTTTCGCGCACGTCATTTTCTTTTGTTCTGTTGTGGAATTAACTTGCAGCGAAATCGGGGCTCAAGGATTTTCTCCACATTAGTGATTTTGACAAGGAGACTATAATGAAGATCTTGGACCGGGCCGCGGAGGTGAAGGCATTGTTGAAATCCGGCGACAGGTCATTCCTCCCGTTTAAAGGGAAGACAATGGCCATGATTTTCGCCAAGCCCTCAATGAGGACTCGCGTTTCGTTTGAGACTGGGTTCTTCTTGCTCGGAGGCCATGCTATATATCTTGGACCAGACGATATCCAGATGGGTAAGCGGGAGGAAACTCGCGATGTTGCTCGTGTTTTGTCTCGCTACAATGATGTGATTATGGCTCGCGTTTTTGCTCATCAGGTATGCTGGTGAGTTTATGCAAATGTAGCACAATTTCTTACTCGAAACTCTGCCAAGCTTGTGCTTCAGTTTGCCAGCAGATGCAGAATCAGATTCCTTTCGACTAATATTCTGATTTTCCCTCAAAGTATTTGTCTTTGTTTGTTGATACTCATGAATGCAGTTGTCCTGTTCCAGGATATTCTTGATTTGGCAAGATATTCGAGTGTACCTGTCATCAACGGCTTGACTGATTACAACCATCCATGCCAAATAATGGCTGATGCTCTCACGATGATTGAACATATCGGTCGCTTGGAAGGAACCAAGGTTGCATCACCACTGTCATTTTTTATCTTATTATGTTGTCGCTTGGAAAATATGCTTGGTGGTATAGTTTGTATCTCATGAAATTGTATTCTCTGTCGTCAATTTAGGTCGTGTACGTCGGAGATGGGAACAACATTGTGCATTCTTGGTTGTTGCTGGCTTCTATTATTCCTTTCCATTTTGTTTGTGCATGTCCCAAAGGATTCGAACCAGATGCAAAAACAGTAGAGAAGGCACAACTGGCTGGAATTAGTAAGATTGAGATAACAAATGATCCAAAGGAAGCTGTTAAAGGAGCTGATGTTGTATACTCGGATGTGTGGGCCAGCATGGGGCAGAAGGAGGAGGCCGCATACCGCCGTCAAGCATTCCAAGGATTTCAGGTGTGTATATGTGTATGTGCAAATGGTTCTTAGTATAGGCTACTGACTACAAAGATTTCTAATTCAGTAAATTCGTTATTCATATTCTTGAGCAATCTACTACTAGTTTTGCCTATGCATTTCAGTAAATTCGGGTGATGTTGATATTGTGACTGTTTACTATTTTTACATGGATGATGCATGAAATTTTTCGATTTTACTCTCCTTGAATACCAGGGATTTTGGATAAATGGACTGCATGCCATGTTGCTAACTCTGCTTTTACATTATTCAATCTTTCAAAAAGATTCTCCAAGTTTTAGAGCTAATGTAGTAAATTTTTATGTTTTTGATGTCAGATTCGTATTTATCTTTTCACGCTTTTTTTGGTTTCAATGCACTGCAGGTGGATGAGAACCTCATGAAGCAGGCCGGCCCTCAAGCTTATTTCATGCATTGTTTACCCGCAGAACGCGGTGTGGAGGTGACTGATGGTGTGATTGAAGCTCCCAACTCTATTGTCTTCCCACAAGCTGAGAACCGTATGCATGCCCAAAATGCAATTATGCTTCATATGCTTGGTGTGTGATGTCACCTTAGTGCTATATTATGTAGATGGGTGATGCCCCGCATAACCCAGGTCGTTGAAATTTTCAATGGTTAGTTTCAGTTGCTGCGGTATTTGTAGATTCTGATTGTAGTATATGTCTGCTTTTGTTTTTGTTACTTCCATGTCAGTTTCAGTTGGGATTTTGTAGGCTCAGATTATTATTATATTTCTGCTTCTTTTTTGTCTTAGTAGTCGGGTGTAACATGAAAACTTGATAAACTCAGATCACCGTGGTATGAATTTCAGTGTTTAACACTACTTCCATTTGGAGTAAATTGCAGTGAACCAGCTACTGATCAGTTTTGCATCAAAAATCTCTGCATGTTGCAATTCTATGATTTTATCCGGTAAGGAAATAAGGAATGGATAAATATACATCTGTTCTCCAATAGGGGAACCCATTTTGCTCTAAGTTGCATGCAAGAGTAAAAGAATACCTAGCTACAACAATGTTTACCTTATCTACTTCTGAAAATACAATTTAGTGTAAGTGTATTTTGCGCCTATCCTGAAAGCAAGGATTAGCACTCTTCAGACTTTACTTCTCTTCCGATGCTAACAGTCCAAATATTAAGTGAAGCGATCGTGTCTCAAGAAGAGAAGCAGGGGAGCAACTTTCCAAGTAGACTCGAATAAGGGTGCTAACTGGCAAATGAGTGCCATGAATTACATAAACCTTACGTATTGTAGTGGTCGAAGGAAAAGAATTAGAACTTCAACATACCTTTAGGAGATCAAAAATGAAAAACCTTACCTGCTTGCATATGTATTTTTGCTGGATGCTTGCGCCACGTTGTTGCTTTCTTAAGATACTAGTTCGCGTCTGGCTCGAGTAGAATAAGCTTTGAAAGTTGATACGATGGGATGGTCCCTAAAGAGACCGTTTTTATGGTTGGTGGCACATAAGCGTCTCTTGAAGAATGAGAGTACATTTAGAAGGGGTCTTACTGGTGATAGTAAACCTTGTTGTGGCATTGCAGCAGAAACTACTCTACATGTTCTTCAAGATTGTCAAGATTCAAAGCCAATCTAGAATTTCTTTTTGTCTTTGTGGAAGATCCCAGAAGACTATATGAATGGCTCAGTGCAAGCTTGGCTAGAGAGCGATTTGACGTGTAAGGAATTGTCAGAAAGTAAGGTAAGGAGGAATTGCCCCGTGTTTTTGGTGTGACGGCAAGTTATAGCCGTGATGAGGTGGCAGCGGAGAAGGAAGAAAGATGATTTTTTGAGACTAACATGTATGATGTTAGTAGAGAAAATTTAGGGCAGTGGGAAAAGGTAGAAATGCAGGCCAATAATGATAGAATTGGGTCATTTCCACATTTCCCCCCAATATTGCTCTGATTAGCTCTAATACGTGAATTAATTTGTCAAGCATTACTAGAATTATTTGTTGATATAACTTTTGTTTGTTGAAACAAATACTAGGGAATTGGTAGCAGATCTACAGGTGCAACGCTATGTAGTTTAAATATTAAGTCGAGCAGTGGAACCTAACACAGGAGAATATAGGAGAAATACTAAACACTGAGAATGTTTGCATATAAGAATCTCCTTTGGGGAGCAAAGTTCTTATATTCAACCTATTGCAATAGACAGGAAAAAGCAGGACAAACCCATGTTTTTCTCTAGAAGGTCACATGAGTTGATTCAGCAGGCAGAAGAGCAGGCAAAAGAGGAGGACAGAGTTAAAACAGTCTTTTTCGAGAATATATATACCCTCAGGATGGGCTCCATATGATGTCTTTCAAGAGATGTCCAAATTTGGGTCGGTGATGGATATTTTTGTACCTGGTAAGTTGTCTTAGTATGGGGTGAGGTATGGCTTTGTTAGGCATCAAAAGAGGGGATAAGGGTAAGGAGGTTTATCGTGGTGGGTCAAATTCCAAAAGAATTATGCCGGAGTACAGGGTTAAGGATGGTTTCTACTTTTCGCAGGCGGTGGGATTGAGGCCAGTTTTCATTCACACCAATGGTGAAAAGGTTGCTCACGGTCGTGGAGGAGCCAGTATTGAGTTTATAACTAATAAGGAACGTCTGGACAAGCTGAAGGCTTGTGCTTTTGGAGCGGCTAAGGATGGTATAATCACTTATGATTTATGTAGGAAGATCAGGTTGGCTGTTGACTCTGATGTGGATGTTAAAATCCTTGGTGGAAGCTATGTGTTGCTAGCTTTTGAATCCAGGGATATCATGCTCCATTGTCTGAAAGCAGGTATCTTGTGGGATTTGGGGGTCTTTGATTTACTGAAAGAATGGGAGGATGGCGATTGTGCTAGTAATAGGGTTTGTTGGGTTAATATTTTTGGTGCTCCTTCCTAGTGCATGGTGCGAAGATTTCTTCAAGCTTATCGCAGTTCGAGTTGGAAATTTTGTGAAGCTCCGTAACAGTTTGGAAGATAGCAATGATCTAGAGGTGGCTCGGGTTCAAATTTTAACCACCTACAAGAGTCTTATTGATCGATGTTTCACAACTCATATTAACAATCGGTCGTTTGATATAAGAATGGTGGAAGTCCAGCCGGCACGCCCTTTTGATATGCGGTGCCCTCTGGATGTGCAGACGAAGAGAACTGTGAGTAGCTCTAGCAACAGTTTAGGGAAGAATCCCAGGGTTAGCTCCGTTGATAGTAAGGCTGCTACTCCATTGAGCGGTGATGGAAACTCTTCGTCTGACCCTTTCGACATTATGAATGCAATTAATGTTGTTGGAAAAGGAAGAGTGGCTGCAAAAAACGTGGGTGCAGAATCTAGTCCCAAAGGCGACTGTGGTGTCAGTACCCAAGCGACTGTGGCTATTGGGCAAGCAGGAAAATTGATGGCTATTGGTCAGGGGAAGACCAAGATATCGAGGTCTGAGGGTTTTGAGGCAGACAAGATATAGAGGAATGTTAGTAAGTTGCAAACACAATCATTGGATATGGCTCTTCTCCCCAGAAGAACGGCGGGTTCCAAGAGTCCTGATAGGGATAAGGGTTTTAACTTGGGGGTCAAGTGCAAGTTGGGGCCTAGGCAATTTAGGCCGAATACAGTTACTATGATAAGTCCTAGTAACCAACTAGGGGTTGGCGCATTGGTCTTTAGCATGCTGTGGCCCCTTAACTCACAACCCGAGTTCGATCCGTCATAAACGTGAGGTATGGAAAATACACTCTTAGTAGTGGTCCCACACTTTGAGGTGGATGCTGAACCGTGCCGCTGATGATCTTAGGCTAAATGCCCGGGAAGTCTCTTAGTAGTGGTCCCACACTTTGAGGTGGATGCTGAACCGTGCCGCTAATGATCTTAGGCTAAATGCGCGGGAAGTGAGATGGATGGTCGAGCCACGGGTGAGATTAGTCTGACTTGTCGAGCTGGGATACTTAGAAGTATAAAAAAAATGATAAGTCCTAGTGAGGTTTTTGAGTTGGGCACGTTGCTCAAGCCATGTGGAGAAGGGGTTTTACCATATGAGACCACTTTGAAGACTGCTCTAATAATGTCCGGGACACAATTAGTGAGAATTATGGGGAAACTGCCTCGCTTTAGGAGGAAGAAATAGAATTTTCTCTGAAGCATTTAGAAAGACAGTTCAAAATCCTTCTGGAAAAGGCAAAACTAAATAGAGGATCAAGATTGGGACGAATAAGGAGACTGAAGAAAATTAAAAAGATCAATCTGCTCTCAGGGGATAGCTCCACTCAAGAAAGTGATATCGCAGCAGGAAATCGAAGAACAGCTACTAATTTCGATTCGCTTGTCTCTTTCAAATCATTGGAAGTCAATGAGACGATGGCAGTTGGGCGTGAATTGAGGCTCGTGGTCTCCGGCTGTGCTGAGGAGGAAACTTGTGGAGGATTTTGTAGAGAAGGAAGGAGAGGAATGGGAGAAATCAAGAGTTGCATTGTAGTGTCGGTATAAGCATGGTTCGTTTTTCGTGTACCTTTCTTCTTTTATGTCTAATTTGTTTGTTATATTGGAATATAAGGGGAATTAGGTATATTGAGAAACAGAAGAGCATTATTGAATTGATGGTGAAAGTTATCACAAAATTAATGCTTATGTATGAGACTATAAATTCCGGTTAGAGTCAGGTGAATATGCTAAAGTTTGGAGTGGAGGGCATTTTGAGTTTGCTGAGGTGGATGTTGTTGGCAATTTGGGAAGTATCACCTTGGTATGGGAAATTAATTACTTCAAGCGTTATAAGTGTGTGGTAAGCAGGAACTGGGTTGTGGTTCTAGGAGAAGTGTCAAGGGTTGTGAAATTGCAATATGTGGGGTGTATAGTCCGAGTAGAATGGATGTGAGATTGGTTCTATGTGAGGAGTTATTTAGGCTAATGAAGTAAATTTTCATATTTTTGATGTCCACTTCTCTGTTTTGGTTTCAATGCACTGCAGGTGGATGAGAACCTCATGAAGCTGGCCGGCCCTCAAGCTTATTTGATGCAGTGGCGGATCGAGGGGGGCAAGTAGGGGCCCTGCCCCGCCCCACCCCCAAATCCGATATATAGTTATTTATGGTAATAATATACACAGAGCTCATGTTGGTTTGATGGTTGGAAGCGCCTTAACTCACGCGGGTTCCAGCCAGAGAATGCGCTTTTCTACAGGATTCCGCCCCTGATTTCATGCATTGTTTACGTGCGGAACGCGGTGTGGAGGTGACTGATGGTGTGATTGAAGCTTCCAACTCTATTGTCTTCCCACAAGGTTAGTGTTATATTATGTAGACGGGTGATGCCACACATAACCCAGGTCGTAGCGTTTATTCTATTCAAATTTTCCATTGTGAGTTTCAGTTGCTGCGGTATTTGTAGCTTTAGATTGTAGTATATGTCTGCTTTTGTTTTTGTCACTCCTATGTCAGTTTCAGTTGGGATTTTGTAGGCTCAGATTATTATTATGTTTCTGTTTCTTTTTTTTTTGTCTTAGTAGTCGGGTGTAACATGAGAACTTTGATAAACTCAGATCACCGTGGTATGAATTTCAGTGTTTAACACTACTTCCATTTGGAGTAAATTGCAGTGAACCAGCTACTGATCAGTTTTACATCAAAAATCTCTGCATATTGCAATTCTATGATTTCATCCGGTAAGGAAACAAGGAATGAAGAAATATAAATCTGTTCTCCAATAAGAGAACCCATTTTGCCCCAAGTTGCATGCAAGAGTAAAAGAATACCTAGCTACGACAATGTTTACCATATCTACAGCTGAAGATACAATTTACTGTAAGTGTATTTTGAGCCTATCGTGAAAGCAAGGATTAGCGGCTCTTCAGACTTTACTTCTCTTCCGCGCTGAATTTGTTCCAGGCTTCCTGAGGACAACAAAATGAAGACAAATTTAGCTTTAACAGTCCAACTAATAAGTGAAGCGATCCTGTCTCAAGAAGTAAGAGATGCATACAAACCTTAAGGTGGTCTTAATAGAAGGAAAGAATTTGAACTTCAGCATACCTTTAGGAGATCAAAAACCTTCTCGCATATATATTTCTGCTGAATGCTTGCGCCCCGTTGTTGCAACTTATCAGGATGAACAAATAGAGTGGCTTTCCGGTAAGCCTTTTTCACAGCAGCAGTTGGGATAAGATCTGTAAGAGGAATGGACTGCCAACCACTATCAGGACCGAGGATCTGCAGGAAAAGAAAATGTATGAGCTCATAAGACCAGGCACTTAAAATGGAAACCAAATCAGAATAACACTAAACAATCAAGCAGTAAGAGATCAATATGTCTGTGCAGTATAACCAGAAAGCTCGTAAAAGTTTCTATAAAACTGTGTCCTGATAAACACATGATACGGATGATAATCACAACTAATGCCTGCTATCGTCACAAACAGACACTTAGACCAAGTCATTTCATCCGATAAAATTGTCGGTGTTGTTAGGACATGAAAGTAGCAGAACAATATCTTTGGCTGTCTAGGCATCCAAGTAATGAGAATGCCATCTATTTCAGACATAATAGACGGCAATACCACTAGAATCTTACAAGTATTTCTCCCGACATACATATTCCACCAATTGAAATATATACCAGAGGAAAAGAATTCTGCTTTCACAAGGGAAACCAATTCATTTATTACGGAATGGTGAAGTAAGAGCAGTGGAAATATCTAGATACAACAGGGCTCCACTTACATATTGCAGAGTTGAAAGCAGGGCACGCAAGTTCCTTTCCTTCCCACTTGACCACCTCTTGACTTCTGCATCCAAAGTATCTGCAAGTCTCTGCAAATAAAATTCAAACCAAGAAGATAAGAAGTCACACCAAGTCATATATCTATAATAATACTCATCTCACAAGAAGAATTACATTTCTTTCTGCCTGCTCTTTCTGAGCAAGAAGATCGCGCATATTCTTCTCTGCAAGAGCTTTTGCCTGGAAACACCATCAAAAGAAGCATGCTAGTCAGAAGTCAAAAAAAAAAAAAATCAGTTCCTTTCAATCTGAAAGAGGAGGAACCATACCGCACGCTCTGCTGTTCTTTGATGCCTTTCCATCCTAGCTTTACATCTTTGGTCTGATTCACCGCTATCAATGCTAGACCTCTCGATTGAATTGGAAACTTTGTGAAGGGAAAATGAATTGCTTATCAGCAGCCATATCACTTAACAGAGATAATAACAAGGCTTTCAGATGAGGTATAAGCACCCTTGTGACAATATCACATACCTCCATGATTTGAAGTGCTTGGATATCTTGAGCTGCTGGAAGAACTGTCTTTACACTGTTGATCCTGAAATTCAGTAAATCATGAATTTCCCACAGCCACCAAAACAATATTGACACGTAAAAGATAAGGTTAAGGACAACAAATAGATTAGCACTCACACTAGGGTTTATTCTATCATCTTTTCTTCCCTTAGATGCAGCCTTTTCAGACATTGCTTTTTCTAGCGCACGCACCCTTGCCTCTGCAGTTGCTCTCTCAACTGCAGCCCGCTCAGCTCGAAGCTTGGCATCCCTTAAAACCTTATCAGCTGCCAACTTATCGTTAGTCTGTGATGAAGCCTTTTGAGCCTCAGCCTTTAACCTTTGATTAGCTTCTGCCGCTGCCCTTTCTGCTACAGCCTTTTCTGCCCTCTCCCGGGCCTCAGCAAAAGCCCTTTCACGAGCTTCTCGTATTGCTCTTTCAACAGCGAGTCTCTCTTTTTCCTTTTCCATTTCCCTCTCCTTTGCTTCTTCCTTTTTCCTACTTTCTCTCTTTTCCACCTCACCTTTCCTCTGCAAAGTGACTTCAGTTTCCCTCTCCAGTTTCAGACTTACATGACGATCCTCCATTTTCTTATCCGTGCTCTGATCTGTTTTCTCCTCATATTCTGGAGCCATATCTTTCCCTTCTATGCCATTACACGCCCTTTTCTCTACAGCAGAAAATCCTAAAGGAATCTCATCTTCTGTATGGTTTTTAGCAACTTCTGACTCTTTGGATTCATGTTCCTTTTGTTCCTCTTCAAAGGCCACTTCTTCAATGTGTGGTTTTGAATCATTATGTGGCTCTATCTCATTACCCAACCATTCCTCCCCCTGAGAAGATGCATAACTATCCTCGTCTCTTTTGTCACACTCACTGACATCCTCATCAGCTTCATTCAATTCCAAAACCTGTTTTCCAGTCAACTTTTCCTGATCAGAGACAGTTTTGTATTCGGCACCAGTGCCGTCATACTGCTCATTTCGCAAATTCAAGATAGTTTCACCTAAAGATGTCCTGCTGTCCGCCATAAGCAGGGCCTCAGCAGGCTCCTCTGTTTGATTCTGGATGCCATCAAATTTGATAAAATCTTTACCCAGCTCTCCATTTTGATAGTGCTGTTGTTCCTCAAGAACATTATCCTCTTCATGTACTGTAGACTGTTTTCCAGTCTCTTCAGAAACAAAAGGAGTTTTGGACACCTTATTTATCTTGCCATTGTCGTCAATGATTACCTCTGCATTTACTGCCACCCTTCCAATGTCTGCTTGCCAGCAAGTTTCAACAGTTGCACCTTGGTTGACATCTTCATCAACGACCACAAAGTCATTTTCATGGCTCAAAGCCTCTCGAGTAGCTGAAGGATTCCTCTCTTCATCGGCCCTTGGACGAACATCTAGTTCTGTCTTCTCAGTTTCGGCCCATCTACATGTATTTTCCTGCCCCTTCTCTGTTTCATTCATCGGACTTTCCGCTTTGAGCATCATATCATCCTGTTTGGCATCTTTCAGCTCCTCATTTCCGTCTGTCTTGGTCTCACCGTCCTCAACACTTCTGTTCTCACATTCCTCCTCGACTGTTGAACCATCATAGCTTACAGGTTTTACTTCCTCATCAACTTCATTTGAATTATCCTTAGTCTCTTCCCGTCGGGGCACATCTGGTGTGTTATCATTTTCTTCCTGTTTCCAGTCCTCTACTTCTAGCTTTTCACACTCTTCCCTGTCCCAAGATTCTTGATGTACCTTCCCATTTTCTCTATCAGGATGAATCTCACCTAGTCTGCTCGCATTCTCCTCCCTAGCAAGTATTTCATCTCGTATATTCTCCATTTCCTTTCGATTCAGTGCCACCGGTTGTTTCTTCTCCATTTCAACCCAGTTTTGAGCCTCTGCTTCCTCCATAGCATCGTTCTCCTCCAACTCCTGCATTTGAAGTTCTATGTTCCCTTCTCGTTTCCAAAGCTTCCTTGACCTTCTTTCACATTTAAGTTCTATAGTCCCTTCTTGTTTCCAAAGCTTCCTCGACCTTCTTTGGCTTTTCTCCTTTTCAAGAGGCGCTTCAGGTGTTTGAATAGTTACATTGTCTTTATCAGTAAGTTCTGTTTTCTCTTCGTCACATTCCTCATGGTGAAGATCCAGAACAGAGTTTGTCTTGTTTTCATGAATATCCCATTTAGAATTTGGTTTTCCACCCTCCTGCACGGAAGCTTCTTGAGATACTTCCAACTCCACTCCACAATCCTTTGGCTCAACTACATCCTCTCCTACTATCAAATTCTCCAGATGCTCAGTTTCATAACCACATGGCATTGCTTCCTTCGTGTTCTCTTCCTGCATGGACTGTAATGATCTTTCCTCATTTTCCCCAGTACCAGAAGGTTCGAAGAACTCCTCTGTTTCCTCCCAATCTTCTGCTTCTTCCATGCTACTGTCTACCTCCATTGATCTGGATTCACGGTAGGGAGTGGGCATTTCTCCAACAACAGTTTCCTGCCAATCTTCTGCTTCATCCAGGCTGTTATTTGCTTCGGCTGATTGGGGTTTATTATACGGGGAGAGCATTTCTCCAACAACAGTTTCATGCCAGTCTTCTACTTCAGTTGAGTTGGATTCACTGCAGGGTGTGGGTGTTTCTCCAACAACAGTTTCATGCCAGTCTTCTGCTTCTTCCAACAAGCTATTATCTGCTTCAGATAATTTAGAATCACTGCAAGGTGTCGTTGTGTCCCCAGCAACAGTCTCATGCCAATCTTCTGCTTCTTCCAGCAAACTATTACCTGCACCAGCTAATTGAGATTTACTAGAGTTTGTGACTGTTTCTCCAACACCAGCTTCTTGCCGATCTTCTCCGTCTTCCAAGCTAACTTCTGCTGGGGTTGATGTGGCTTCTCTACAGCGGGTTTCACCAGCATCATTTTTAGCAATAGAAGAATGTAACTTGTCTTGCAACTCTGCAGTTACCGGTCTTTCACTTGTTGCAACATGACCTGTAAAAGTACTCCCTGAAGTGTCCTCCTTTTCAAACATTCTATTAGCCTCCTTATCTTTTGACCCATTTGCTTTTTCTGCATTTTGAACCTCCCCTTCCCGAGCTTTCCAAAGATTACTGAAGCTCGGCTTCACACTATTTTGAAACCCTCCCTTCTTTCTTCCCATCAATTCTTTTGCAATTCTAATCTTCATTTGAGCCTCCTCAATGGCCTTCATAACAGCAGCTGCCGAAGCAGCAGCAGCTGAATTTGCATCTATTTCTTCATAAAAGGAAGGTGGAGAATAATTACCAGAAGCATCGTTTCCACAAACCTCACCATTTAAATTCATTGATGCACCAAAACCACCTTTCTTATTTCCTCCATAAGGCGGAAGGCCAGAAGTTGGCTGCTGCATTTTAGATGGATCCCCACCTATCCCAACATCAAATGCATCAAACGGCATATCAGTGGAAAACGATCTATTCCGACCCGATTTGTTCTCAAACTCAATAGGACCTCTAGAAGTAAATTCTGAAGCAACACTCGGTTGGGGACCCGACACCACTTTCCTCACAGGTTTGCTTTCCTTCACCACTTTACTCACATCCACATTCATATGAGCTTCATTCAACCCTGGGTGTGCTGGCCTGCTATTCTGCTTTCTTTGTGAGGGCTTGTTTTCATCAATCAAACAAGTATAACCAGGAGTGGCATGGAGTTGAGCAATATGCGTTGTGCCATTAGTCCCATTTTCATGTCTTGGGTTGACCTTATGATACAAAACGTTGACTTGCTTCGCTCCATTAAGAGAATCAAACGATGTTTCGGGCAACGGCATTTGCTTCTTCTCTGAAAAATTAGAATGTTCTGGCACAGAAGCTCGGCGTCTTGCTTCATCTGGAGCTCTACACAATTTCAAAATCAAAAAAGGAAAAGAAAAAAGACGTGGGTGCTGGTCAGTTTTCAACCCTTTAAAGTTGAAACTATGATGAACAACATCAATAGCAGAGAGAAGAGTAAAAGAAAGGAATGAAAGACATGTCCTTTCTGGGGAAAAATGTGTGAACTTGCTTGATCACAGCAACCCAAGGAGAGAAATTGAAAACACATGCTAATAACCGCTCAGTTCAAAAGAAAAACTACCCATTTTGAAAAACCAGTTCACTTTTTTTGTTCTGGGAAAAGAAAAAGAAAGGAGAAAAAAAAAAGTTTGGTCTATAAGCAAGCAAGCACTATGAGAGGTTTCCCTTCGGTGCCTTTCCATATTTCAACCAACCCACCCACATTCACACATTACCTCTGTTTTCTTTTGTCCAAAAAGCATTAAAACCACACGATCAACTAATCCCACTAACGTGATTATAAAGATCCAAACTTACAGCAAGAAAAAAAAAAAACTCCTCTTCTACAACTACCTCCCCCAAAAAAACTCTCTTGTTTAAACCAAGCCCGACCCCAGAAGCTAAAATGCAGTAAGTGAAGTATATATATGTACCCAGCTCCCTTGGAGGAAAAGCTCTTCGATTTCTTGGGTTTTGCTGCAAACAACTCCTCATAAGGCACGGCATATTCAGCCTCTCCAAAGCCACCAAAAACCTTCGAGTAGTCAACCCTTGACCCCCGCACGGCAGCAGTCTCGCCGGAGAGTTGTCGTTCGTTGAGCTCCGGCACATCGAGAAACGGAATCGAGGAGCCACCGGAACCGGCGAATATCTCTCTGTAGTCCTCCACTCTCGCCCCTGACTTCCTGGTGTTGGTGCCGCCGCTTAAAACGCCGTCGTACACATGCTTCCTGCTTAATCTGCCGCCGGGGCCAAGCTCCCCGGAGAAAGCAACAGGGGTCGTACTAGTTTGATACTCCATTGTCAAAGAGAGGGAGAGAGAAAGAGAGAGAGGTTTTAGGATTTTAACGCGTTTTTTGTTTTTGTTTAATGTCTTTTTTGTAGTTTGTTTCGTTTCCTTCTTCTTCTCTCTGTGTGTGTCTCTCCGGTCTTTCTCTTGCAGAGAAAAATTCTGCAAAAGACAGTCAGACAAGTTGTCTGAACAAAGGAGAAAGAAATAGAATATGAGACGCGATAAAATAACGAGATACACGAGAAACTGAATGAGATTATGAAGTACAGTTTGTTTTAAAAAAAAAAAAGAAAAAGAAAAGAAGAAGAAGAAACAGGAGTGGGTGACCGGGGTGGCCGGTGGTGATGTGGAGAAGTGAGATTGTGATTTTTGATGCAAAGCTTTTTAATATCGAGAAGGGAAAAAAATTTGGGTTGGCTTTTGAGCTTTTCTCTGTTGCGTCGTTTTACCCCAAAGGGTTCATCGAGGAGGTGCTTGGCTAGGGTCAATCAAAGTAAACAGACAAGATACCCCGCGTAGGGGTGGCTATTTTGGGTATAATAGGTGTTTGTTTTTTTGTTTTTTAATTCAGGAGATATTGTGTGTGTTTTTTCTTGCTTGTGCCTAGGTACTTACAGCTGTTTAAGAACTTGTGAGTTCTGTGTCTTGGTCACTTTTGGACCGTAACGTGGTTTTCTTCCTTGGTCGTATTTGCTTGGATGTAAGTGAAACTGAGAAACCTTACATCATCTTTGCAGAGAAAACGCCAATCACATCACTTTCTGTTGAGTTTAACAAGGTCTTTGTTTAACTGTGTTCCACTTTGTTGACATTACATGCTAGATTTCCTTCCCCACTGTACTTTGTTGGATGTTACTACTCCTAATCATCTTGTTCCAGTAGAAATACTACTGTAAAAATTCAATATGAACTGTATGAAGACCAATAAACGTGAAGTTGATGATTGGAATTGTTTTATTTACTCTATTGCAGTTGAGATTCAACTTCAATCCTGCCAACCAGTTTAACGTTAATTAGGTTCATTGTTGGAAACCTTTATTGGGAAACTTTTACAACTAACGTTCGTCTCAAAGATTGGTAGGACTTTTTGGTTATCTTTTAAGTTTCCGACAATTTTTTTTTTTTTATCATAGTTTCCGACAAATGAACCAACAAAAAATTGACTCTTGCAGTTGCAAGTTTACTACTCAAAGGATGTCTTGTAGTTTAATGCACGAGTTAGTTGGCGATTCGATCTTTCGATTTGATCAACAATAATAGTGTCCCCCTTTTTTTACCAAAAAAAAATATATATATCTTCACTGTTCACTCCCCTTCTTTGAAAGCATTGCTGTTTTGATACAAGTTCTATTCGATCTATAGTATGCGATTTTATAATGATCTAGATTCTCTTTTTCAATTATTATGCACCATCAATTTCCTAGTGTCCTTCTCTTCCCATAATTTAAAACTATTCCGTTGCAAAAAGGAGAATTATTTGATAATTTGTGGCCAGCTTCCCTCCTTCACATGGGACAACAAAATTAAACACGAAAATTGAATAAGCCACGGACCCATCAAGCATAAATGAATAGTAGGTGACTCAAGAAACTAGATAGGTGTCGTTTTAAACTAATTTAGCCTTTATGAACCACCGGAATAGCTTTCGAATTTTGAATCAATAATTAAAATTTGGTGGCCAGGTATCTGAGATATATCTTCTCACAAATGGTCAATGTTCCATAACATAACAAACATTGTTCAGTGTTAGCTGGTTCCTTATTAATCTGAGGCCATAAAAACATATAATATGAACAGCTTACGAATTGAGTGTCATTTTCAGCATGTGGCATATCTCAACTCCTCCCTTCTCAATCCACTCAAGAACAACATGAATAGAGTTTTTTTCATTAAAAAAAAGAACTAAGATGTGATCTTGTGCTAAAAGTTAAATAATAATGTGTTTGTCGGGCGGATCGACCCTGGACCATTAACCAAATCATTGCATTATCAAATGAATGGCTTTTCTTGTTCTCCTCGTTTCATCTTTCACTAATTATTGTTGCCACATACTTCTTCTTTTCTTTCTTCTTTCTTTTTTCTTATCAAAAGTGCAACCACACAGCTCTAGATACTTGGATTTGCATGTATGACCCACAACGGTAATGATGGTATTATAGCAACAACAACAATTGATATGATACGTTTTGCTTTATTTAGTCACGAAATCATAATATAAAACGACATGAGTAACCAATCATATGTATATTTGGCCTTTCTTATTTTTCTTCCACGCTGCTGATCTAGCACAGATTCTCTCTGTCCATCTGCTTCTTCCTCTCTCATTCTTTTATTTGGAGAAACGCTCTGCATATGCAAGTTTCCTTTTTTACCATACTGGTTTGCATTTGCATCATAATTTCATGCACCACGTTAACTAATACTGACTAGGTTGGTAGCAAAAACTCCCATTTAAGAGGCTCAACTGATCTGTTTTTAGTTCCATACGTAGTACCCCACGTCCTTAGTTCAGACAAATTAAGATCTACTGGTCGGTGCTTTTGCATTTACTGTTGAAGCAAATGCAATCATAAATAAAGAGATTGCAGTTTATCCTTTTTGTTTCCTCGCAACACACAGTGATACACCCCATGCCCCCCAACCCCAAAGGATATCTTGCTATTGCTTTTTCGTTAGATCTTGTAACGGGTGAATCTTACTGAACTGAAGCAAGAAATAGTTAAAAGGAGACCCCTTTTTCCCATGCTAACTCTACTTTTTTAGTTTAAAAATTCTTTACCCGCATCTAAGGCAATAATAGCCCGAATAACTCTTTGATCCAAAAGCATAGACAAAAGGAAAAGAGTATACGTTGATCACTTTGATCTGATCCCCCCCTTTTCTTCAATTTTCCTTTTTGCTGCCCTGCCCAGCTTTTATGAAGTTAGTGAGTACCAACTCGGCCAATTTATCGAGCCATCATCCCCTTCCCCCTCGTTTCGTTCCAAATTTATCGACCCATTTAATACAAAAAAAAATTGGCTACGTCAAGATCCAGCCCAGAAATTGGCCCAATTGGCCCCAACCATGATCGTAGTGGACGTTTCATATGGGCCAAAAATTTGAGGCCCTTTTCCTAGAGAGAAAAATATGAAAGCCCATTAATAAAGCCCAAGAAGGGACGAAGAGTAGTACCGGGCGTACCCAATCTTCACCTCCTCTAATGACTGCCCTGTTCAATAAGCCAGTGTTTTTTTTTTTTTTTTTCTAACTTAAACAAAAAGAAACCTGCAAAATAAAAGCCACGCTTGACACTACTCAGTCTATTCTCTCTTCCATCTAAAAACCCAGGCAAAGGGAGAGCGAGAGAGAGACAGAGAGAGAGAGATAGAGATTCTTAGTCTTGCTAGCTAATTGTTAAAACGGCGTCGTAGGAGGTCAAACGAAGAGAACACAGACCGGCGACAATGTTCAGGAACCAGTACGACACGGACGTGACGACGTGGAGCCCCGCGGGGCGGCTGTTCCAGGTGGAATACTCCATGGAGGCGGTGAAGCAGGGCTCGGCGGCGATCGGGCTCCGATCGAAGACCCACGTGGTGCTCGCCTGCGTCAACAAGGCCAACTCCGAGCTCTCCTCCCACCAGAAGAAGATCTTCAAGGTCGACGACCACATCGGCGTCGCCATCGCCGGCCTCACCGCCGATGGCCGCGTGCTGTCCCGGTATATGCGATCTGAGTGTATTAACTACAACTTTACCTACGAGTCGCCCCTCCCCGTCGGAAGACTCGTCGTCCAGCTCGCCGACAAGGCCCAGGTTCGGTTCCCGAAACTACCTAATTTGTGTTACGGTCCTCTAGATCTTTGCGTTTTAGAGCTTTAGGGTTTAGTTGGTGTGCGTAAAGTTAGTGAATTTTTTGTTGGTTGGGAACTAAAACCCTAATTTTGAATTTAATTTGGGGAGAATGCTGGGTTTATAATCAAAGAGTCTTGCCTTTTTACTTGTCAAGAGTCGTAGCTTCTGATTTTAGCTCTTATTTAGTGATGATCTGTGGAATAGAAGATGTGGATATATTGTTAATAGTAGATATTAGAGTTCACCCGAAATAGAGTGGTTCATTATGCTTCTTGCTGAAGCATGTTTTTCTTCCACTGCATAATAATGCCAAACACGAGATGTTGGTTGTGTCTTTGTTTATCACTAATTGGATCATTATTGGTTCTGGATTTACCTGTAGCTCATTGAGGAACAGGGTGGGCCGAAATATAATTAGAACCAATTTAGGTTGAATCCTTGTGCATTTTTTTTATACTCTCTGCCCTACTTCTTTATGTATTATTACTTTGTGTATAGGTTGTGTCTTTGTGCAACAACCTGCTGTTAATCAATTTAAGTTTAGTGGATGCATATATCGCTAGAGCAAACTGTGTTAGACAAGTAGTTAATAAGCCGCCATTTGGACAAAAAGGACTTCCTTGTCCCTTAAACAAGGTCCCTGGTTCGATCCCTGTATGGACTTTGCAGGGTTGAGAGGGCTGCCTCTAATAATGGGTCGGACAATGGCCGATGCTAGATGCACTTGGTTAATCAATTGATGCATTTTAGGACCTGTACATCACCCTCATTAGCAGGTGGGTTTTGGGAGTGTTTCTGCATCGAATTGGTCTTTGATTGCCATCACCAACATCTCTCCTGCAACTTTCAGTCTAACATGATAACTAATGTGGGATAACCTCATAGCTAAGGTTAATGGGTTGCTCTTCATTTATTTGGAGCAGTTCTTTTAGTTCCTTGTATTCGAGTAAACGTCTCCAGCTTTGCATACTTCGAATAGAAACCAAGATCAGCATTTACTACTATTTGGAATGCCCTATTTATCATTTGGTTTTAGCTGCTCGCTGTTCATGTTCTTAATCTTTATCACTGTTAATTGAAGTGAAATGTATGTGTATATGCTTTTGATTCTGTACTATAATATTGGATAAGGACTGTGTCAGACTGAAAAGGAAGTCAATCTTGTGCTCTATCTTTCTTGGTAGTAACCACTCTAAAGTGCAGTGCCTATGTGCTGCATTTGATTCTGCTCTGGATAGTACTTTTTGTATCAGCACGAGTAGGAAACCAAATAAAGTGAAATTTTCTGTACTTTAATTGGTCTATAAAAGGTTGTGCTCATCCTTATTTGTTAATGGCAGGTCTGCACCCAACGCTCATGGAAACGTCCTTATGGTGTTGGTCTGCTAGTAGCTGGCTTAGATGAATCTGGAGCTCACCTTTATTATAATTGTCCAAGTGGGAACTACTTCGAGTATCAGGCTTTTGCAATCGGATCTCGCTCACAAGCTGCAAAGACATACTTGGAGCGTAGGTTTGAGAACTTCATGGACTCTTCACGAGATGATTTGGTCAAGGATGCTCTCATTGCAGTTAGAGAAACCTTGCAAGGGGAAACGCTCAAGAGTTCCATCTGCACGGTTGCTGTAGTAGGAGTTGGAGAGGCATTTCATATATTGGATCAGGATACAGTTCAGCAGTTGATTGATGCTTTTGACATTGTAGGAGAGGCTGAGGGCCCTGCTGCCGAACCAGATGCTCCTGCTGGGGAGGATGCTCCTGCTGACCAGGCTGCCGGAGCTGATCAGGGTGCCCCTGCTGACCAAGGTGTGGCTCCAATGGACATATGAGGAGGATATGCATGAAGCAACAGCCTGGCTTGTCTGTCCTAGTTGTGTTAGACACTGTTTATTGCAAAATTTAACTGAAAATGAATGGCACCATGGAAGACATCTTCTGTTGGATTTTCTTATGCAATTTGTGTTTTCCTCCTTGGTGCAAACAATTTTTCTGTGTGCTAGCCTGAACTTACAATTTATGTTTATAAGCAAAAATGGTTCCATGATGTTTTACACATGGAAATGCGGATGGTTTTGTGTTATAGTTTCGTCGCCTAGGATTGATGCGGTTACAAGTCCTAGTTGTTGGATACTTATTTTATCAAAAACAAAGAAAAGAAAAAGAAAGATGTTGGAGTCATGGATCATGAGGCTAGCTAACAATGCTAGTGCTCGTAGTCGACGATACTGTAGATTGAATGGAGTTAGATCAATGTGTTATGGTGGGCTTGATATGTCGTGGATTAGATATAACGAATAATCTAAACAATTCCTTGTAAGTTAAGAACATACGAACACTGATGACGCCCATTGATGATCGATCCTAGTTTTAATTATGTTCAGTATTGATAATTATCTCAGTTTGACCAATATTGTCCTACCATGGATATTGTCCTATTAAGGATAGCATAACCGGATAGGGGTTAGGCCTAGTTATAGTGAATCAGTTTCCCAATGGAGGATTTTATATATACATTAGGATTTAAATCTGAGACCTTGCTTAAGTAAAACTAAGTGGCTTACATAGACCAACCTCATATTGGTTGAATTTGATGTCTTTAAATATATTCAAAATTGAGCTTTCTGTGCCACTCGCCCCTTTAAATCTATTGTTGTGAACTTTAAAAGTCGCCCTGAACCATGTCCAAGCAACTGAGTTGTTTCTTTTAGTATGTACATTAATACATAGAAGTCGAATTTGGGTACGTATTTTTAGTTTTTGGAGTTTTCAAATGCAAACTTATGGAGTCTAGAACCAATTAATTAAAGTTGATCTGCCTATTGGCTACTTGCTGGAGGCTAATGCGTCTCAAAATTAATAATTTAATCCAAATAAACCGACTAATAGAAGTATAGTACCCATTAAACTAAAGATGATGGTAAAAATGAAAAAGTACGACATTGATTGCGGATGGGCAAGGATTTCACTTTTGCTATCAGTCTCAAATATTTGTAGACGCATGACAAAGGGTTAAGTCCGATCTCTGTGTTATCCCATACACCAGTCAACAGGCATTACTATTTCGGAATACTACAACTTTAGTTAGGGTAGGTAGGTTGCCCTTGGAATCTGAATCGAATCGGGAAGAGATGGCACAAAGTGTACATCATTGTCTATTCAAGCCGAAACTCAGAAATTTTTGGCATCAAGTATGCATAATTTACCGTGATCCTCATTTGTGGCTTTCCAAACTCGGTAAGCTCATTTCTCATAGGAGTCACAATAAGACCATAGCCCTCTTGCACTGATTATAAAAGCTCACATAATCATTCAATGTCCTCCTAAAACAGCTGATTGCTCTTCCTACGGTCCAGATCTAACTGAAGACCAATTTTCTATGGAGTTTAATGATACATCTCCACTCTGTAATCCCTTGGGAAAAAATGACTGTCTTGTGCTCATAAAATTTGCCCCAAAATGCAACCAAAGCTGCCTCTTTTCTTTGACAAGGTGCCAAATTACAGAAATTGAATGGACTAACAATGATAAGCGTAGGAGTAACATTAATTGCGGATATCAGGAACTTGGAGACCCTGGCTCTGCATCTGCTTGTACATCCATTGCCAGTTCTCGGTGGTTACCTCACCTCCAAGGGCACGAGTGACAGAACCGCCGCTACATGCACCCACTTTGCAACATTCCTCCAAAGAGAGCCCCTTTACCAGTCCATACAAGAACCCACTCGCAAAAAGGTCTCCTGCTCCAGTTGCATCAGTTGCATTTGCTTCAATGGCTGGAACTCGGACAACCTGGCATGTAGAGAAAATTTTAATAAATGCCCTCCATAAAGACCCCGTCCAGATGTGTGATAATGTGGCGAAAGCAGTTCATAAACAGAGAAATGTGAATATCGCACACATATCCTTCTCCTCGACCATTCAAATCTATAGCTATAACTAAGACCATACCCACGTCCTACCTTATTGTGCAAAAGCAGGTACGTATTTGAGGAAAGCACAGAAAGAGGCATTATTCCAACAACATAATCATGTGTGGTCTATTAAAGGTGAGCTTTTGACAACTTTAAGAGCAAGCATCTAGCACGATTGTAATTTTCAAGTAACTACAGTTAAAATAAAGCAATAAGGAAGAAGAGACTAACCTCCTTTCCATGCTTTGCAATGCAACCCTTTGAGCCTAAAGTCACCACGGCCCACTGGCAATGTTTGGCCAAGAATTCCAATGCAGCCTCAGGGTCAGCGTCTTGTTCGCCCCTAAAATCCAAACAGCAGAAGGCAACCTTAAGAATAACTATCCAACAAAGATAGCAAGATCAAAGCATGAAACTCTAAAGTCTGTCTCAGAATGTAACATAACCAATTAAGTCACCTCAGCAGCTCTGTTGCTTCATCCTCATTAGCAAAACAGAGATCTATGTCCCCTGACTCCAGTAACTGTAAAAGTTGCACCTTAAAGTTCCGAACCATCTGGCCAAAGTCACAGCATATAAGATAACCTTATGACCGAGTCGGCTTCCAAAAGTACATCCGGAAAATAGAAACCGAAGAACATCAAAGGACAAAAAAGTTATGGATTCCCAAATGGAGATTGCTACTTTATTTCCCACTTGTAAAAGATGTTCAATATCCAAGAAAAGGAAGAGGAATTTCCCTTAATCATTCCACATTATCATTTCCATCACTCTACACCCGAAAGGTTAACACTTAAAATTATTTAGTCAAACTGTCATAAACACAAAAATGGATTATCACCCTGTTCTGAGATAAAAAGATCAATAATAGACAAAAAACAAGTACCTCAAAACTAGCCAAGTCCAAAGAGACAAAAAGACCCTCTTGCTTTGCAATCCGTACGCCGGCTCTTATGACCTCCAAATTGAATATAGCATATCTAAGTACTAACCACTGTAATGAAGATGCGTTAGTACCTTGATCTGGAATTGGTGATTTTGCATATCAATTCAATTTGCACATCAGTTTGTGAACATGGGACAACCATAAGAAATATAGAAAATGAAGCTATGCAAACAAAAAACAGACAACCAGATATAAAAAATAGCCACAATTGACCCTCAAATTTAACTCAAGCGCTAGATGCCTAACCTTGGAGCCTTTAAAATCCTCCCTGGTCAATTCTGCAGCCTGGGAAAGAAGAAAATAACTCAAAAAGCTTGAAAAAAGCTTACCTAGAAAGAAGGCACATCATCAATCTTTAAGAAAAGATGAAGACAAAATTTAAACTAAAACCACATACAAAATACACAAGCATGCAAGCACCTGGACTTTAACCGCGGTTGAGATGCAAGGTCGCATTGTACGATTGCCCAACTCATCAACAAGACAAACGCACTGCAGCATACCAATTGATAACAAAGTCTGAGGTTGGAGTTAAAGCTAACTCAGCCATAAAACAAAGCATAATTCTATTAACACCCGGATCACCTGGGCTGTATGTCCCTGCTTCATTCTCAATCTCGAGAGGTTTACTCCATTGAAGCTCATGTTACTCACAAATAACTTCCCCTGCTCATCATCACCACTAGCCCCAATAACCCCAGAGGGAACACCAAAGCCCGCACTTAGTCCTCGGATGGTGTTGGTTACACTGCCCCCAGCCATTGTCCTCAAAGATGACGTGCCATCAGGGGAAGTAATTATATGGGTCTTCACATCTTTGAGTATTTGTTCAAGCTCCTCAATTGCAACCTATACAGCAGAGAAGCATTGACTAAATCTCTTGTCTTTACTGAACACAACAGTGGGTAAACAGAACTAAAAACCAACCCATGCTTGTCCAACAATTAGAAACCCGGTTATTATAACTGAACTTTTAGTTAGTTAAAGAAGCAGTAAAAAGAGACACAAGTAGGTGAATAAGGCAAGTAGTTCAACAAATCAAAGCAACTAAACGAGACAAAAGTGAGATGAAGTGATCTGTTTTATGGTAATGTATTAATATACTGAAAGAAAGGTGGAATTTCCAGGGGAACGCAAATCAAGGGCATACCCAGAAAATAAGTTTTAGAACCGAAAATGAAGATAAAAGTGGAAGCTAAGCTTGAGAGAATTGAGTTAAAAGAAGAAAAGAGTTTGGGGGTTATATTAGAGGTACAGGGATTGAGCCGCCACGTTCGCCGGGGATTTGATCGAGCAATGACCAATCAACGCGGGCCACGTGGTCGACGAAAGCTGCCGGGAGGAGGCCGAGGATGAGTGGAGGAGGAGAAGGAGGGGTGGCGGTGGTTATGTCACTGTTGTTGCAGGCGGGCAGGGCCTCGGCTCCCATTTTCCTCTTCTTTCTGTTTTGTTTGATTGGTTTGGTCAGTTTTTGCTTCACCACACAAACTCACTCACTCACTCTCCCCTGCCTTGCCCTCTTGCCTTGCTGTTTTGGCCTGGTATTTATAGACACCACCAGTAGTAGTAAGGGGGCGTTTGGTAAGCAGGACGGGACGGGACAAGCTGGGTGGGACTGGACTGGACTGGACTGGATTGGACAACTGTCTTGTCCAACGTAGCATTTGGTATGATGTACAGAAGATCGGACTGCTGTCCTGAATCCTGTTTGGTTAGCTATGGACTGGACTGGACTAAACATTGTAATGTCAATATTACCCTTGGTACTGTAAAAATTGTTTAAGTATGTAATATAGTCAAATTTAGCCCTGAAAAAAATATATAGTTTTTATTTACACCAAATTTTGGCTATTTTTTTTACTATAGTTATATATTGACAATGTGAGCATAATTTGAAAATTAAAATTCATAAATTGCCTAATTTGGAGATATTTTTACGTAAGAGATTAATGAGCAAATATATATAAACAATAAATATGATTCATGATTTGCATGCTTCATCTCGCTAAAACTCATCAAAATTTTATAAAATAAAAATTCATTAAAGAGTTGATAGCCAATTAAATATGTCATTCACCATACATATTTTGTTCATAATTTTAGACATAATTATTATGAAACATCAAACCCCTAACCCTAAAAAATTTTGAAATGGAGACTCACCTTCTCTAGCAACACAACGAGCCTTCAATCTACACCACAAATCCTGCAAATCAAGCCATGAGATCGTCAATAGCTTGTGTTTTTGAGTGAGAAAAATCCAAAATTGCCAAAACCATGTCTCTCTAATTTCTTGTTTCCCAAATTGCCCTCCTTTAACAAAGGCCTCTGCTTTTTTGCCCTTTAATAATCTTTATTTAGTTTGTAATTTAATTTCAACATCCTCCATTACAATTTGCAAGATAAGATTGCACGTTAACTTCATGTAACGAACTATTGAAAACGAGATTGGCATAAAGTTCAATGAACCATTTTGTGTGGGTTGCCCAAAATCACCATAATTTTGCGGTAATGGTGTGTGCTTTTCCTTCCAATACAAATAAACTATTTTTTTTTTTGTTTTAATCCACATGATCAAAATATTCTAAACCTACGCTTTCACAAAAAAAAAAAAAAATCTAAACCTACCTATATTACCGACACCGAGCAATCATGAATGCCCAACTATGGTTACATGGGCAATCTTAGTTAATTAAAAGGCATGCAATTTGCAAGTATGTTTTATGATAGATCAAACAAACATTCGTGTCCATGTTTTACACAACTACAATGCAGACAAATTTCTGGAAATAGGCATGCAGCATGCTTCACAGTCACTTTTTGGGAGTTCTAGTGGAACATGGAGTCGATAAATTGTTTTTCAGGTGGTTTCTCATTTGATTTTTTTTTTGTAAAAAAAGTGTGCAACTTTGTCTTAATGGAATTATGGAGTTGGTATACATCGACTATTATAATTTATATGTATTTTATAGTGTATTTAGAACCATTAGAGGTGGTGCGTACTTATTTCTCCTTTTGTTATATTTAGTAACTCTAATTTTGATACCCCATGAACGACTATTATAAACGTATGTTGGCATTGCGCTGTTTTTTTTTTTTTTTCATCCATCCGTTTTTTTTTTTCATCCATCCGGAAGCAGTAAGAACTATTTTTTTTTTGGTCAAGCCGGGAAATGCTATATTAATAAAAAAACAAAAGAACAAAGTGTTACAGACTAAGGTATTAACCCTTTCCTCCCCTGTCTTCCAAGAGGAGTCTATTAATTACAAACGGGGGAGAGTCAAGCACTGTTATCCCCGAACAGAAAGAAGGAGCGAGCTGCGCTATGGAAAGAGCAGTGGTGTTTGCTTCCTTATCTACACAGACAAGAGAGATGGGATGGGGTTCATGTTGTAGGAGTTTAATCTCACAAGCAAGTTCTTCAAAGTCGGCATCCCATGCTACCTCATCTTTCAGCCATTCAAGGACAGCTCGAGCATTCGATTCCAGTATGAGAGGCTGGAATCCCATGCTTCTACCAAAGCGCAGGCCTTGAAGAATCGCAAGCGTCTCTGCATAAAGAATCGCAAGGATATTTTTGGGCACATACAACAACGCAAGAAGAGGCTGTTGGCAAGACTAACAGGCATCCAACGATACTTGGAGAGAATGCCATCCACCTTTTTGTCTAAGCTAGAAGTAGAATTGAAGATGGAACTTGAGAGTGTGCTGATCCAAGAGGAAATACTTTGGGCCCAAAAAGCTAGATGCGATTGGATCCAAGACGGAGACAGGAATACGGCATTTTTTCATGCATCCACAATAATCCACCGAAGACGAAACAAAGTGGAGGCACTAAAAAACGAGTCGGGTGCTTGGATATCTGAAGCAGAAAAACTGAAACAGTCGGCGGTGGATTACTTCAGAAATCTTTTCACGGAAGAGCCCACAGCTTGGCCCTTATTCCCCCTCCCTAACAAGTTCCCACAAATTGAACAGTTCAAACTAGATTGCCTGATAGATAGATTTTCAGCACCATAGATCAAAGAATGCTTGATGCAAATGGGGCCCCTGAAAGCTCCCGGGCCTGACGGTTTCCATGCCATATTTTTTCAGAGTCAGTGGGAGGTGATTGGTCCATCTATTGTGGCCTTTGTCAAGGAGGTCTTTGAACATGGTTGGTGGGATGAAAGGATTAATCAAACACTTTTGGTGCTAATTCCCAAAGTAGAAAGACCAGAGAGAATCACCCAATTTAGACCAATCGGGCTCTGCAATGTCTTGTACAAATTAATCACCAAACTGGTGGTTAATAGAATAAAGCCTATATTGCCTGATTTGGTGGCCCCTAACCAGACAAGCTTTGTACCGGGTAGATTGATTTCTGACAATATAATTATAGTCCAAGAGCTAGTGCACACTATGCGCCGTAAAGAAGGAGAATTGGGTGCCATGACAATCAAACTGGACCTGGAGAAAGCCTATGATCGATTGAGATGGAGCTTTATTCGCGACACACTACTTAAAGTGGGTTTCCCACACCAACTAATCTCTATCATCATGCTTTGTATTTCTTCTTCTTCGCTGCAGGTTTCTTGGAATGGCGAGGTAACTCCATCCTTTAAACCAACACGTGGAATTCGCCAAGGCGACCCCCTCTCCCCCTATATTTTTGTCCTCTGTATGGAGAGGTTGGGTCATCTGATAGATGCAGCAGTTTCAAGAAAGGAGTGGAAACCTATCCCGGCTAGCATGGGGGGGCCCAAAATTTCACACTTGTTTTTTGCCGATGACCTGCTCCTCTTTGCCGAGGCTTCCCTAGACCAAGCACAAATAATTGGCGATTGTCTTGATATCTTTTGCAATTTTTCGGGACAGAAAATAAGCAAAGATAAATCAAGAATCTTCTTTTCCCCTAACACCAAGGATAGAAAAGCTGCAGATATTTGCGAGTGTTTGGGGTTCAAACGGACCAGAGACTTGGGGAGGCACCTTGGGGTGCCGGTTCTTCACCAAAGAGCTAACTCCACCACGTATTCTTACCTGGTGGACACAGCTTGCCAAAGACTCGAAGGATGGAAAGTGGACAAATTATCACTTGCAGGGCGAATTACCTTGGCTAAATCGGTGCTCACAGCTCTCCCCGTATACACAATGCAGACTACCAAATTACCCCGGGCTATCTGCGACAAATTGGATAACCCGACAATTTATTTGGGGATCAAGTTCCACACAACGGAAGGTTCACTTAATTAGGTGGGAGAGAGTATGTGCCCCTAAGTCTCATGGTGGGGTGGGAATAAGGAAGATGCGTGCAGTTAATGATGCCGCCACGATGAAGCTGGCTTGGGCGCTAATATGTGATGAGGATAGGCTTTGGGTCAAAGTTGTGAGGGCAAAGTATATTAAAGATCAGGGCAGAGCCCCAATGGTGCTAAAAAGACGTTGCGGGTCACACTTGTGGAATGCAATTTTTAGTATCTGGCCCAGGTTTAGAGGGAACCTAAGTTGGCATGTCAATTCTGGCCGCGATGTCTGCTTTTGGACTGACAAATGGCTTTGGAGGGATACAAGCCTAGCTGACACTCTTCCTTCCACCCCAACTGATTTGACGCCAAAGGTGTGTGAGTTCGCGACAGCAAATGGTGACTGGAACTGGTCAGTACTCCTTAACTACTTTTCTTTGGAGGCAAAGCATCTACTTACTACCACTATTCCTCCTTCTCTTCATAGAGGAAATGATGTTGTCTTTTGGGAACCTGATCCTAAGGGAACATTCTCTATGAAAACTGCATATAAAGTATTAGAGAGTAGCTCTTGGGAGACCAAAGATAAGTTCTGGGCCGCAATATGGCAATGGAGAGGCCCTGCTAAAATCTCCTCCTTCCTTTGGCTTTTGGCTAATGACCGGTTGCTAACCAACCAGGTGAGGGCCTCTAGACATATGTCGGATTATGATTTATGCCCAAGGTGCGAGTGTGAAACTGAATCAGCCATCCATGTCACTAGAGATTGCTTCTTTGCTCGAGACTTGTGGCTGGCCGTGAGTAGGGGCAACCTCGACTCGTCTTTCTTTTCCCTAGATTTAAAGCCATGGTTGTGGAGGAATTTGCAGGCTTGTAATGCCGGGGAGGAGTGGAACCTTTTATTTGCTGTCACATGCTGGCAGCTTTGGAAGTGGAGGAACAAGTTAGTGTTTGAGCCGAATGGGGACATGTTGATCAACCCGGCTGGTTTGGTGCAGGGTTTGGCACAATGCTTCTCTTCTGCCCGTGAACACCAGAAATACTTTGGTCGGGTTTTCACTGACCATCCCCCTCCTAGGAAGTGGCTTGCTCCACCAGGAGGCTATTTCAAGATTAATGTGGCCTGTGTGGACCAACCTAATACTAATGGTACTTTTATTGGTGGTTTGTGCCGAGATGACGGGGGTCTTTGGAGGACAGGATTTGTTGTCAGTAAGAACTATTTTGTTTTTGAAAAATTAGTTCGTGGGAGTTTTACCCAGATTCCTCGATGGAATCAGTTTGTCTAGTATAAAATTGTATTGGAAGTTATCAATTCCAAAAAATTATTGTCAAAAGCGGTAGCTATGTTAAATAAGGAAAAAAGCATCAATAAGTACAATTATTACAGAACTTCAAGGGTAGTCACCTTCCTTTCACAGTTATAATCATAAATATTGTCAAAGTAACTTTTTAGTGATTAATTAAGATTTATATTTGTTCCAATATGAAGGGTGGTTGGTGGGTGAGAGTGGGGTAGCTACTAGCTAGGTTAACATTATATGAATTGGGGAGCGTCTAAAAATGACATTATAACAATAATATTTCATTGTACTACGTGCTTCTCAACCGTACAAAGTGGAATTAGAAACCTTATAGGGTGCAAGTATTTTGAGTTTTGTTATTATAGGCCTTCTATGAAAGTGTTTAAAATTCTAAAAATCCAACATGCACACGAGCTATTTTATGTGGTAAAATTCTTCAAAATCAAAAGAGTGCTGGGTACCGGCGAGGGTAAAAATTAGTTGCATCTAGCTATGAAATCTCTTGGGTGCAAGATACAGTTAATCAACAGTATCAATTTTCTAAACCAAAACATAAAGAAGTAAATGAAAAAAATTCTATGTCAGGTAGTTCACCTTTATGGAGCTTCTCCATTTAATTGTTTAATTAAATAATTGGGCACGTATAGTTTGATTATTTTATGAACATGGTCAAAATATTTGAACTCTTGCCGAACTTATTCACAAAGTCTAGTGAAGAAAACAAAATTCATGCCCAAAAGAAACATATGACAAAAACATACGAACAAAAAACAATGGAAATGCATGATATTTTCAGAAAAAAAAAGCCTATCTTTCTTTTCCACTTTTTTACCCGTTCTATTCATACAGAAGAACAGTGGGCAATAATGAAAATCAAGAAGCAGATAAGGTGATGATCATATCAAGCATGATTTTGTGATGCAGAGAATCTGAAAGAGGACTCTTGAAGGATTTTTTTCCAGTGTCGCCGAATTGGGGGAATGCTATTTCACGAGTGAAGTCAGTTTGCCCAATGTCAGGAAATCCCAAAACGAAGATTTGGCTCCACAAAAAAGAAAACTAGCGCATGAAGGCTATACAGTATACGGAATGGGTTTTTTTTTTCCCCTTCTTGTTGTTGCATTATGGTGATTCTATTCTAGCTTATCCCAAATGGCATTTTCTTTCTTTTTAATTAACCCACAAGACATATAATATATATTTCGGCGCATGAATATCTTTTTGTAAAGCAAAATGCCACCTTTGATCAAGCTCCCTATTAAAGGTTGGAGCTTTTTTTACAAATTTTCCATGATGGTGCTCCACCAAAAGTTTTGATCATCAGTCACCACTGAGAATTCCACTACATTAGCGTTTATAAAACAAAAAATAATAAAAGCTAAGATAAACGGCGGTGACCATTAAGGGCTATATGGCCCCCTGGCCTCTAGGTTTTGAATTCTTTTATATATTTTGTTTTGGGAATAATGTGATTAAAATTGAACTATTATATACTCACATCAAAATATATCTAAACTTTAACTTTCGAAAGATTTCATTTAATCAACTAATTGATTAATATTTTTTTGTGTATGGTACAAATTTTATTTTTATATTAATTTTAACTTATTTTATTTATAGCCATTTTTGGCCTCCTCCAAAGGAAAAAAGAAAATGAAGAGGTGTGTGAGTGTTTGTCGGTATGGAAAGTTCGTAGCTACTAGCTAACAGAGCATGGCATCATAGATGCCTTGTCAAAACCAAGTCACTGCCAGCGTAACCACCGGAATTAATCATTGGATAAGGGCATCAGATTTATCTGGGTAAAAACTGTGATAAAGTGAGAGCACAAACAATAATAGAATAGAAACAAACGACACCAACTGAGGAATAGTACAACGAAAACCAGACAAAGAAAGAAGAGAGACGAAATCGTGTTTGAGGATCTTTTATTTGATTACATGGACGACCCTTTTTGTCCTTGTCCACCTCAAGACTGCTTAAAATCACGGGGAGTTGCATCTTTGGCCTATCTAGATTCCAATCGACATTAAACAATAGTATTAGCCCGAATATTATCATTATCATTACTATCATTGGTTAATAAAGTATACTCCTTTGCATCTCTCGGCTCATCCCTAAGGTCATGCACATCGGCTGTATTAGGCTTCTCATGGGTTGGAATCGTAGCCCAAACTATATATTTAAATTCTTTGCCACTTAATCCACTTTTTCTCCCTTACCAAGTAGCTCTTCCTAAAACAGCTTGAACACCTTGCGCGTAATTGCAAAGGATTATCCACCTATTTATTTCACAGCACCGTACATTCTTAATTTCTTTTTGTTTTTGTTTTATAAGCCACCATTAGAACTCAAACTCGAGACCTTCAATTGTGAAAATGATTTATAGGAACACCCTAGTGGTGAATAGATTCTAGGTTTCAAATTTAATAGAAATCTAATTCACTCAATATATGCTGGTTCCTTATAATCTACCCAATCCAATTACTGTTCCTAATTTCACTTTAGGTGAGCAATCTCTATAACAGAATGTGAACTACAGTGCACCTAAATTCACCTATCAGAACCCCCACGAAGTGTAGCATTTATAGTTTTAAGGAAGAAGAAATGGAACGGCAAGATTCTCAGTTTCTTAATTTGGTGAAAGGAAAGCAAGATTTACACTTAACCATAATTTCCACAAAAAAAAAAAGAAGAAAATCTCTCCTACATTTACATGAATGTAGTTGCACTGCAATGTTTGGTAGAGACTGTCGAGCTGACGAAAGAGAATAATGCTGGATCGATGATTATATGGGCCAGCCCCATCATGACATCCAATCCAACGAGTGAAATTAAGTTGAGTCATTACATTAAGCTACCGTTGGCGGTCCAATGCACTTTTTCGTGGGCTAACTTTCCAATTTCATTATTCTACATTACGACTCGCAAAACATAGTTCATCCATCCAGTGTAAGTTCATGTTTCAGAAAAAAAAAAAAAAAAAAATGCCGCCTACCAACTGCAGACCCTCTTCCACCCCAAATGATAAAAATCTCGGAGGAAAGTTGTCTAATTCTAAAGACTCGTGTCTTACGGCTATTCTTCCAAATCACTTATTATCAACGCTAGCAGCGGAAATTAGGCAAAGCTGAAAAACTGAGAAAGAAATCACCAATGGATTCAACATAAAACGTCGCATATAAAGTTGACGTTGCAAACTCGATGCTCCATTAGAGGAATTAGCCATGTTGGCCTATGGGTTCGGTTTATCACTGATAGGAACATGACACTTCCATAAACTCCGAATCTCTGTCTACAGAAAAAAAAAAAAGCCAAACCAATCACAATCAAAAGTAGAAAAGCATGCTGATGACTTCATTCCTAAAGTAGACAAAACAACCACAAAGTGGCTAACTCAACAAAGTACTGTTCGCATCCAAACCTACAGCTGAAGTTCATTGTTTGCCTATGCTCCAAACTAAACCAACAAAAGAACAATACAAAACCATGAAACCTGGTCTTTCCTTATCCTCCCTTTTCCATTCCCTCAAACTAAAGCTACACAAACATGCTGAGGGTGGTGCCACTGGCAGAGGTTGCGGAAAGCAAAGACCAGAGCTGTGGAACTCAGGGAGCAACCACTCAATGCACTGCAAATTTGCCGAGTATATGCACCAAGAAGATGAATTGTACAGGTTCCGCTATATCTAGCCACCAATTTCAACAGTCACTATGACATCCTATTAAAAAAGAGCACCGGTCTGGCTGGCAACAAATTTCTGGTTTTCTAGTTGTATATCAATTCTAAAAGCTTCCAGAATTTCATTCTTTGGAGTAAGCAAACAAATAAGATGTAAAAACTTAGCGATAAACATGAACCATGTCTTATAGCATCTGCTGAAGTTACTTCATAATATCAGTACAGATCAACAAAATCATATCAAAATCAAATCTCTCAGTTCGAATGTCTGAACAACCATAAGAGCAGATCTAGCAGCTAAATGGAAGCCATATGCTACACTAAACATGTTTGGTATTATTGTGAAAGAAAGTGATCCCTTCTTCATCATATTTCACAGAACATAAAATATTCCTTGAATTACATTTCAAGATCTGAAATTTAGAACAATACCTCACAAAAAAATTCATTTTTCCTTGGGGGCTGCTTTATCACGTAGGATATTGTCTGGAAGAATAAGTTCAGGGGGAGTTTCACGAACAACACCCAACATTGAGTCGTACTCCTCATCCTTACGAGCAAACTTCTTGCGGAGCACTTTCTCAAACTCAATCTCATCAAAAGGTTTTGCATTCTCAGCTGCATGAACTTGTGCAAGATTGGAGTAATTGGCGGCTGACTCTGAAATAAAAGCTATCTCTTCATCAGTTAGCTTCCTCAGAAACTTGGCCGGATTGCCTCCCCACACCTGCAAAAGTTGCAAGCAAATTAAATGGACATTCGCATATCATCTCTTAAACTACATAATTGGAGGAATACAGCCAAGAAGTGGTTGAAGTAGTCATGGAGCTGAAAGACAGATAAAATTACAGCTTGTTGTGGTCAATGTGAATCAAAGTCAAAGAACTGCCAGCAGGAAAAAAATACATAAGAAATATTTGATTATATACTTATGAAATACTATGCATATACGAAAGCATGCATATGTACAGATATGCCTCTTAATGTTTGTGCTTGTGTGTCTGTCCAAAAAGAGAGCAAGACCTAGTTATTTGGTTTGAAGAAATACCTCTCCAGCAGGGATCCTTGTATTCTGTCGCACGAGGGCACCGGCAGCAACCATTGCATGTTTCTCCACCACAACGCCATCAAGAAGGGTTGCACCCATACCAACAAAGGCCTCATCCTCAACGGTGCAACCATGCAAAACAGCACTGTGGCCTGCCCAATTCAAGAATTAAAGCATCAAAAAGAAAATGGAAACAGTTGAAACCAACAAAACATTGGAGACATCAAGAAATGAATCATTCATCATCGCATTCCTCACCTACAGTAACGTTGTCGCCAATGGTAGTCGGGAGCACCTTCCCGCTTAGGTTCGATTTCGCAACGTGCACAAGAGAGTTGTCTTGTATGTTAGTTCCGGAGCCAACATGGATGCTGTTCACATCACCTATATGCAAAAACATTATAGTAATTAGCAAAATCACACAATCTTCATCCTCAAAAAAAACCTAAAACTCCTATTTAATTGAACATATACTTGACATCCCTAGTTTTTACCAGCAATACAGGGAACAAATTCTAGAAGGATCCAAACAACAAGGTAACAACGTGGACACTAAAATGCAAGTCAGAGAGCAATTTCTTTTCAAAAAAGAAAAAATTGTCACTGCAGATTAAGCAAAACCAAAAATCTGGAAGGAATAGTTACACAAAGCAGAGATCGGAACAGCGCTAAGTTCAGCAAATGATCGGGAGCTAAGCACTAACAAGAGAGAACAAAGAAGGAGAAGGTTACCTCTCAAAACACATCCATACCAAATGGATGATCCCCTCCCTACTTGAACATTGCCGACGATGGAGGCACTGGGGGCCACGAATGCATCCTTATCGACCACTGGAGCTTTATCAAATATGTTCATCAGAGTTCGATGCCTAGACACTGCAAACAACAACAACAATTAACAACAATTAATGCATAAGTTAGTTAATTAATTTTTGGCGGGGTGGGATTAATAGGTAAGGTTTAAAGGAGAGAGAATGAACGGAGGTGGGGAGGGCAGCTTACGTTGCTCCTGGAAGTAGTGGTTGCCCTGGAGGCGGCAGCCGAGGCGATCAAGGGCTTGGCCGGTCTCGCGAATCCAGAATCCGACGGTGTATATGGCTCTCCCTAGAGTCCCCATTTCGGTGCTTCGTTTGATTGATTGATTGATCAACGGTTGTAGTACTGGGCTTTGTCTCTGTGTGTTTTTTTTCTTTTTTCCTTTAACCAGAAGGGAGGAGGAACTGGGTGGGTTTTGGGGTTTTTGGGAGGCGCTTTTTGAGCTTCTTCACTGTGTGTGGGTGTGATTGGAAACAAAGCTGGAGAAATGACACTGCGAGGGTAGGGTGGAATATCCCCGGAAACAATGAGGGTAATGTTGGATTTTCGTATAAAATTGTTGAATTATATACCCAGATGATGCGGTGCGTGTTCAGTGTAGTCAGTCATTCATTAGCAATTTCGCATAACCATGATAACTGTCCTTTAAAAGGGAAATAAGCATAACGAATTTAGTAACCACTTATGCCCCGTAGGCAGGTAAGTATTAACCTATATGTAATGTATGTATGTATGTATATTTAGCTGTAAGAAATAAAAACCATATTTTGTGATAATTTTGGTAAAACGAATTGTATAAGCCATTAAGCCCCAGAGCAGGAAAAATTGTATAAGCCGACGGTTGGCTAGAGCACCCGCTCTTTTTTTCCGTTATTTTCCCCTAATTTTTTTCCTTTAATTATTAATGAAGAAAGCATGTAATTTAGATGTCGTGATCTTTGACAACTCCATACCTTGATTAATGATTATTTGCGTTTAAGGAAAAGTTTGTCATTTTAGCATGATCTAGAGCGGATGTGCGAGGATTTATTGTGATTAAATCTCTTTTAATGCAATTTTATTTTGTTTTATCTCACGGCCTTCAATCATTCGAATTAATTGTGTATATTTGTAATCCATTGAATAGTTCTAATTAATTCATTACATTATCATTTAGTCATTGCTCTCTCAGTAGTTAGTGTGATCACGCACGTCCTAAAAGCTAAAATAACAGGGATAGAAGAAACATGTCTTACAGGCAGGCCCATTGGTAGTGGAAAAGATATTACATTGACAAATCTTTTGGGCTTTTCGGCTACCAAGGAAGGAAGTGAATCCTTTCTCTACCAATGTTCGCGGGCTTGTTGTTATTGCATTTTCTTTGGGTCTTTGTCTATAGAGAGAGAGAGAGAGAGATTAAGCGAAACGGCAGCGAGAGGGAACCGTTTTGGTGAGCGCGTTCGGGTGAAGAAGTGAAGAAGAGACGGAGGAAGAAAGAAAGCAGAGAAAATATTCCAGCGATCAGAGGAAGCCAAATCAGGCAATTTTCACCCAAAAACCAAATTTATAATCTCTCTTCCTTCACGAAACTACCAGAGATAGAGATAGCAATCCCTTTCCATTAGAAGAAGAAAACCCCAATTACCTCCTCCACCATACTACTTAACCAACCATAATACCTTCACTTCACTTAACCAAATTCCTCTCGTTCCCGATCGCAAACTTTCACATCCCTCTCAAGGTTCACTTCTCTTTCATTTCCTCTCTCTCTGTCTCTATCTGTCTCTCCTTTCTCTTCAACGACGTCATTTTTGGACTTCTTTTCTTCTATTAATTGAATTATTACTGAAATGATTACTATTTTTGGATGTCCAGCAGAAGAACTGTAGTAGCCAGTCTTTAGCAAAACAATGGAAGGAGGTGGCGGCGGCGGCGGAGCGGGTGGTGGTATCGGGGGGGTCGACGCGGAATTGGTGACGGCGCCGATTGCGAAGTGGAGGAACGATTTCTCGAGGGCGTTCCAGTACTACTTGGACCGATCCACCCCGCACCCCATGGAGAGGTGGATAGGGACGGCGGTGGCGGCGGCGATTTACGTGTTGAGGGTCTACTTCGTGCAGGGGTTTTACATCGTCTCCTACGGGCTGGGGATTTACATCTTGAATCTGTTGATCGGATTCCTCTCCCCAAAAGTTGATCCCGAGCTCGAGCAATTGGATGGCGCCGCTCTGCCCACCAAAGATTCCGATGAGTTCAAGCCCTTCATTCGCCGACTCCCCGAGTTCAAGTTCTGGTAATTCGAATTTTTGCCTTTTGCCCTGTTTGGTATTTCTACTTATTTACTAGTTAGTTAGCTGGTTGATTATGGGTTGAGATAATGCACATTAGAATTACTGCCTTTTGACAAATTTGAGGGGAAAGGAAGTGTGGTTCGGGTAATCAGAGAGTTTGGCCTGCTACATTTTGGGATGTTACTTGTCGTTTGATCATCACTTTGTGGAGCAGTCCGTACATTGACGTGTGGAGCATAACTTGGTGGACTGTACCAAGGATTTTAGATTATTGATGTAGTTATAAATGCCAAATTTTGTTGGGTTTTGCTATTCTATTACCATGTCTGCTGAATCCGTACTCAGTTTTTCCTACATGTTTGGCCGATGGTGTTCTATTGACTTCCACTGGCTTTTCAATCTTTGTCCTAGACATATTTCCATTGCATTGGTGTATCTCTTTTGTCGACATATATCAGTGGCTCTTTGTGCTCCGGAGCATGCATGATTCTTTTCCGCATCTGAAAGTCAGTCTACAATGGTTTTTTTTTTCTTTGTTTCTTTCATTTTTTGTTAAATTCTGTTTTTTAAGTTGTTTCAAACCAAAATGCATCATTTTGGAGTCTATGTTTTATTTCCCTATCATCCTTTTGCTTCAGCTGAGTACTCTCCTTTCATGTTGTAAAATCATGACCATAAATGTGCAACAACAATGTTTTGGCCGCAAGCTTATTCCGTTTATGCATGCTTTCAACATTGTGCTGACTGGACGAGGGAGTGAGAACATAATCACTATGAGGCCTGAGAATTTGTTAGAATTGTTCGGATTGGAATGTAGGAGCTCTGATAAGAGATATGGTAGTTTATTACATTATACCCATAGATATTTCTGTAGGAAAGATTTAGTGGCTAGTGGTAGGTACTCAATTAGTCGAGGCATGATAAGACGTTGGTGAGTCTAGTTGCTGGTATTTGTTTTTTAAACTTGTATGTATGCTTTTCCTCTTTGTCATTTTTTTCTTTTACTTACTAGTGTTTCCTGAATTTTAGATTAGAAAAAGAAAGCCCGTTAATTAGTCCAGTCACTGGTAGTCTGGTATCTGTTTTTTAAACTCGTATGCATGCTTTTGCTCGTCAATTTTCTTTTGTTGAGATAGTTTTTCCCGAGTTTTAGATTAGGAAAATTGAAGTCTTTTGGTTGCTGTTTCAGGTATGCCATCACCAAGGCTTTTTGTGTGGCCTTTTTAATGACGTTCTTCTCTGTATTTGATGTCCCTGTTTTCTGGCCCATACTGCTCTGCTATTGGATTGTTCTGTTTGTCCTCACAATGAAGCGTCAGATCACGCACATGATTAAGTATAAATATGTTCCCTTCAGCATTGGAAAGCAGGTAAGATAGTCATAACTGTCACGCTTTTCCTACCATCTTGTGGCCATTATATCATTCTGAAATTTGTGAGGAAGTTGGCACGTAGTCTCGCCTTTAGGGACCCACTATTATCTGGTTATTAGCAGAGGTATGTTCTTTTGGATTTTGACAGTTACATGTAACAACGTTTATTTGGTTATTAACAGAGGTATGACGGGAAGAACTCTGCTTCAAGTAGTGGTGGTGGCGTAAGGACGGACTAAAATTGACTCCTGACATCTGATGCTGCCCCCAGAAAACATCATGAATGTAGGTTTTAGTTGGATTGCATGTTAATGGTACATAGGCAAAGTTCGCATACTTGTGGAAGATAGCGTTCTGTTTTGTAGTTATAGCTATGAATCACTTGCATGATTTTCGATTCTGGGATAGATTGAGATAGTCTTGTAGACTTTTTCTTCCACTACTTTTATCTTTGATAGATTGAAAGATACAATCTTACATATATAGCAGAAGCACCGTCTTGTGATAATAGTCTCCTTTTTTGGATACACTACTCTGTTAGTATTGTTAATATGCTTGAGCTGTCTTGTGCAAATTAATGGTTCTTGTGGTTAGAGAAAGAATTTGATTATTGAGTATAAATTTTGTCAACTACGAAATGCACAGTACTCTCAACTTTCAAGCTGAGTTGGATGGTTGAAAGTCGACTATCTCATCTCACTTAAGGTTGTTCACCCGATCTGAACCCAGGTTGGACCTTTGAGACTCCGGAATTGAATCCTTAAAACAAATGACATCTTGAGTTTTGTGAATTAAATAAACCGAACTTGTATTAAATTAAGATATATAAAGTAAACACAAAGCCAACTTCTCACGGTAATCCACATTATGATCCGCAACATTTCTTCTTAGAGTATGTGGTGAAACAATGGGTAATTTGCATCTTCGTCCAGAGTTTTGAGGCTAATTATGCCCCAACTTCGGTTAATTGCTTGATGGAAGGGTCGTGACAGAATCAAAATTTTGTGGCGATACCTTTTCACTAGCGTGCTTCGTGAAGGTCAAAACAAGAAGTGGGGTTTGGGTTAGTGGTAGGCCACTCCTCGTAGAAGTTTTCAGAGGTGACGTTCTACTACTTTGCTGGAGGAATGGACGCTAATAGAATCATTTTGGTATAGACTAACAATATTTGGGCAACTATGTAGATGGAATTGCTCATGACGTGGCCAAATTGATAATTGAAAATTCAATTACATGTCATCATCATCCTCAAATATCACCTGGTTAATGGCAAGCCAGCTGATGTAGAATGAGTAGTCGTTAACTACGAAATCACAAGAGGCAGGCTCGGCAACTATTGACTCTTGGCCAAGAGATGACAGATGGATGTCTAATCATCTACCAACTTGTATAACAACTCCCCAACAACAGCTTCCATATAATTTCTTTTTGGTGCTTGACTTTGTTAGGGAAAGACAAAGCCAAAATCATTTGTTGATGATGTAATTTTAAAAAGGACCACGTTTCTTAAACATGGCCAGCTATTTAGTCGTAAACTCTGTGCAAACTCTTTCTACAGAGACATAATCAAGCCCCCATACGCTAGGAACTTGCAACTTTTTTCCCTGCAAAAAAAAAAGAATGACTCAGAGAACTTTTGTCTTGATTTTCTTCTTCTGGGCAGTGCTCACAATCGTCACCCCCACTCTTATTTACTTGTCGGAATCTTCCAAAGCTGATTTGCTGGATGTCAACGGTAAGTAAGAAATGTATCTTAGCTTCAAACAATCATCCCCTTGAAAATGCCTAGTGGGTTTGTTTGCCCAGCTTCGTTTTCTCTAATCTACAACTCTAACCAGTCTGTGCTATATCTTGTTTTGCTTTGCAGTTGAAAAGAATGGAACCCTAAAGGCCAGGAGAATGATAGGGCACACAGAGAAGCAATCAAGAACAGAGACGGGTTTGATGGCAATTAAGGAACCGGCAACTCCAGCACCTGCTTCTCTACTGGAACTAGTTTCTGAGATTAAAGAGGCTATTTTGACGAAGTTTTTCAGGAAGATATAACGCCGGGTTAATAATTCCTCTTGGTCCAGGTACATGTGAGGCTGCCTGCAGCAACAGTTTATGTGTATACATCATCATAATTTCATATCCTCTTTGTTTGACTCACACAACTTCTAGAATTGTAAATGAAAGAATAGATATTTATATAGCTGATCACCAACAACTCTTTAAATTTCATCACAAGGTTTCTTGTGGCATAATGAAGTTTCAGTTGATGAATGTGTAATCATATTTTGCGGCCATCAATTTTGCAACTAGTCAACGGCTGGTTTTAAGAACAAAGAAATCCTGGAAATTTTTCATGTAATCGTAATGGCCAACTATAATGGCAGAGCATTAATGCACACAAGAAAAAGAATTATGGAATGGAAGATGGTTATCCTGCTTTCTTCTTGTTTAACCTAGTTTTTGTTAGACCATTAGTAGTATTTATTACTGATAAAATCAGGTGCAAATTTCAAATCTGTCCAAGAATTCTGATTTTTCTTATTCTCCCTCTCTGCCCCTCCTCTTCAATTCTCACCTACTGCAAGCTGGTGCCGGTTACTGAATTTCGCCAACCCAGTTAGACATTGTCAATTTTGAAGCTTTGGTCGCCTAAAATAATTCAAAAGGCCATTGTTTGGGCCAGTGGTATAGTTAATGCCATATTAAGGACAGAGATTTTGATTTGATGCTGATTTGGTTGTAAAATAGTTGAGCTAGAGGAGAAAATGCAGGCATATATGAAACAAATATGAACCCCACACGACCTCGGATTCTAGATTTCTTTGAATTAATAAAAGGAATAGTACTCTTGTTCTCTTTGATCACGTTAGTAGATTTAATAATAATAGAAGCAGTTGAATTAATGAAGGGAAAAAGTCATTAATGGAAGCAGTTAGTATATGTTAATCATGGAATTAGAGAAATAGAAATGGACAACCCAGATACATGGTCGTCGATACATAGATATGAAGAGTTATCTGTAGCTGTCAAATCCCTTATCCCACTACGCTGGGTGGTTAAGACTTGAATACCAAGCATCAGAAACACGTCAATGGATGTTACCCCACGTTTCATGATTGGAAGCTACATTCCCTCCCAAAATGTGATAGAAAACAACCCTCTTTTTCCTTTCCTTTCTTCATAAATTATATCATTCCTTGGCACTTGGCAGTTTTTCCAAGTTCATATCCACTTACGTTTGGATTGTAGTTTGCTGCAATATTGTATCAGGAGTATTTCCTGATTGTGAAACTGAAATGATTTGGCTTTGCCTTCAAGGAAACCAAAAGGTATTCCATGCCTAATTAACTAGCACACACAACTTGGTAAAGTTCAGAGAGGGGGGCAACATAACGAAAAGATATCCCAAATGGACGTCTTTTCAGCAACCCTTTTTCTGCACAGAACCACAAAACTCTTACCTTCTTAAACAAAAGATGACAGGGAAAGGCCTTAATTAGTCCAAAACCAATTAAGCTAACTATAGCTTTCAGCTAAAAGGGAATTGTGAATGATTTTGACTGCACACGTTGCTGACGCTGAGTGGATATATAGGGCCACTAGTAATTAATGTCCATGTTAAATGATTAACAGCCACAATAATCAATGAAGCAATCAATCCCAGTGAAAGTGGGGAATGCAACAACCAATCTCTTAAGAGCACCTGAGCCTGCAGCTTTAAGCCCTTAACCATTAAACTTGAGACCGAAGGCACAATCCGGGGAAAAGTACTAGTACCAACAAACTGATAAGTAAAATGATGACATTAGTTGATTATAAGTACTCTGTTCCTTTGATTACATTCAGAATTACATTTAAACATACAAGCTGCCATGTAATAAAATACAGAAAAGGCGTAGCATCCAAGCAGAGGAACGCCATGTAACAATCACAAGGTTACAGGGAAGAATGCGGACTAGGTAACTATTTATAATTAGACGGCGAATGATACTAAGGAGACAGAATCTAGGACAAAAGTTACTAAACAAACTATTAAGGAGACAGAATCTAGGACAAAGTTTCTGTATGTCTAATCTCTGCAGTGTTTCTTCCTAGTTGCATTCTTTTGTCCTAAGCTGAGTCCTTCCTCCTCGGCTTGGGTAGCCTTGATCATTTTCTCAATGGTCTTCTTGTACTATTACTGAATGTTTCTACATTAATAAAATCTCCCGATTAGCATAAAAAAAAAAAAGTACAAGCTGAAGACATGGGTTTTCGGGCTTTTTGGGCCCCCATGTTTAGTGGTTTGGCCAATTTGGTACCCCGACATTTTTTTTGGCCGGGCATATACCCCGAGATTGCATGGGCAGGCCAAACGTAGACCCCTGGTCAGGCACCTGATGACGTGGAGGCTGCCCGGGGTATTTGCACGTGTTACTGTAGTAAAACGACGTCGTTTCGGTATGGGAAGAATTTGGGGCTTTGAGTGAAGTGGGCCCCACCAAGCCACCTGTGTCCGACGTGGCTTAAAACGACGTCGTTTTCTCACTTAAAACGACGTCGTTTTGCTACAGTAACACGCGCAAATACCCGGGCAGCCTCCACGTCAGCAGGTGCCTGACCAGGGGTATACGTTTGGCCTGCCCATACAATCTCGGGGTATATGCCCGACCAAAAAAAATGTCGGGGTACCAAATTGGCCAAACCACTAAACACGGGGGCCCAAAAAACCCAAAAACCCAAGTTTATTCAACGGAAGTAGTCTACCATAAAAATACATACAGAAAGTGCAGCATCCAAATTAACCAAGTATTTGGCAACATCATTTCACAAGATTAGATGGAAAGAGAGTAAAGAATTACAAGACTTAGGGTTTTGAGAATATGAATTAGGCACACCTTAACGTGATGCCTACATAATGTATATATACTGATTGAGGTCGGTACAAGATACATCTCCTAGCAATATACAAATACATTGGAGTCTATGTTTATCAAGTGTGTGTTAACGTGCGTTACGAGGACTATGACTCTAGTGTTTGAGTTTGTGGTTACTACTGGCTGAAACTCCCCCGCAAACTGAACCGGGGGAACTGAGGTTCAGTTTGGATCGTAACATTGCAAAACGACGCGAGGCTAGTGCCTTCGTCAAGATGTCTGCCAATTGACTGTCCGTGTTTACATAACGAACATTGAGTGTCTTGTTTGCCACTTGATCCCGAACAAAGTGATAATCAACAGAGACATGCTTGGTTCTTGAATGCTGAATCGGATTATGACTCAAGTACGTTGCCTCGATATCATCGCACCAAAGATTAGGAACCCTGAAAGGAATCCCCAGTTCTCGAAGCAAAGACTGTATCCACAGAAGTTCTGCACTACCATCAGCTAAGGCCTTGTATTCGGCTTCAGTTGAGGAACGTGCTACTGTTCTCTGCTTCTTGGAGGACCAGGACACCAGATTGCTCCCAAGATAGACGAGATAGCCCGAGGTTGATTTCCTGTCATCCAAGTTGCCTTCCCAATCCGCATCAGTATAAACATGGAGATCTGTTGTTGGACTGCGGCGGAAGCATAAGCCATATGTGCTGGTGTGTTTGAGATGCCTGAGTATCCTTTTTACAGCAGTGTAGTGATCGTCGCTTGGAGCTTGCATATACTGGCTGACTTTACCTACTGCATAGACAATGTCAGGCCTGGTGATGGCGAGATACTGAAGAGAGCCCACCAGCTGTCGGTATTGCGTGGCATCATTGTGAGGTTTGCCACCTTGCTTCTGCAATTTGGTTGATGTGGACGCCGGGGTTTGTAATGGTTTGCAGTCGGCCATGCCCGCTTTGCGCAGCAGCTCATGAATGTACTTCGTTTGATTTAGTGTAATAGTGCCATCACCATATGTGGCTTGTATGCCCAAGAAGTAATGTAATCGTCCAAGGCTGCGAATAGAGAACTCACCGCCCAGCTGCTGTAGTAAACTATCTACAAAGCAAGAATCATTCCCTGTGAGTAAAATATCATCCACGTAAATTAGGGCATAGACAGTAATGGCACCCTTGCGATAAATCATAAGAGAAGTATCAGCTCGGGAGATGAGAAACCCAAGGGAGTGAAGAAAATCACTGAGGCGGCGATACCAAGCACGAGGTGCTTGCTTCAGACCATACAAAGAGCGAAGAAGACGACAAACATAATTGGGATGATCTTTGGAAACAAACCCCTGTGGCTGCTGCATATAAACCTCCTCTGTGAGGGTACCGTGGAGAAAAGCATTGCGCACATCAAGTTGATGAATCGGCCAATTTTTGGATAAAGCATGAGCAAGAACCACCCGGATTGTAGTGGGTTTTATTACCGGGCTGAACACCTCCTTATAGTCAATGCCTTCGCGTTGATGAAATCCTTTGGCTACGAGGCGAGCCTTGTACCGTTCAACACTCCCATCTGCCTTCTTTTTAATTCTGTACACCCATTTATTACCTACTATATTTATAGCATCAGAGTATGGGACAAGTGTCCAGGTATGATTCTTGACCAAGGCATTTATCTCATCTTGCATGGCATCACGCCAAGCCGTGTATTTTACTGCGTCAGAATAGGACACTGGCTCAGTGGTTGGTGGTTCCTGTTTTTGGACAGAGTAGTTTGATGGAGAATATTTTGCGGGTGGTTTAATGTTTGTTCGCAAGGATCTACGAGGGGGTGGTGGGGGCGGTGATTGGGAGGAGTCCAAGGGTAATTGACCCTGTGAGGAAGACGATTGTGGCTGACTAATACTTGGTTCAGTGTATGTGAGTGTGCGACGCAAGGGTAATGGTGACTCTGTTGAAGGGAGTGACTGCGGGCCGACACCTGGTGGTTGATGAGATGAGGAGACAGCGATAGACTTAGGTGAAGAGTGAGGAGTGTGTGGCGGATGAGAGTGAGGAGTTGAAAGAGTACCTGTGTTGTGTGGCATGGCCGGGAAGAAAACTGACAAGGGGATTGAGACCCAAGTGTCTTGAGCAGATGGTGGCAATCGAAGTTCCTGTGACACACTTGCGAATGGAAAAATATGTTCAAAAAATCTAACATGCCGTGAGATATACATTCTCTTTGTAGAATAATCTAAACAACGGTACCCATGATGCAATGGGCTGTAACCTAAAAAGATGTATGGCTTGGACCTATAGTCAAATTTGTGTTGGTTGTACGGGCGTAAGTGTGGATAACAGAGGCATCCTAACACATGCAAAAAGGTATAATCTGGGGAATGATTGTATAGAAGCACATATGGTGTTTTATTGTCAAGGATTTTTGTGGGCATACGGTTGATTAAGAACACTGCAGTGTCAAATACAAAATTCCAATACTGAAAAGGAATCTTAGCCGTAGCCATTAAAGTCAAGCCTGTTTCAACGATATGCCTATGACGCCGTTCAATGGATCCCTGCTGCTCATGCGTGTGGGGACACATGATGTGGTGTTTAATGCCACAATCAGTAAAAAGTTTGTGTAATTTCCTATACTCCCTTCCCCAATCAGTTTGTATGTGTGGAAGCCCGTACCCCAATTAAATAAAAATAAAATATTTAAATGAAAAAGAGTTACCAAAATACTCTTGAAACCCGGGGTACAAAAACTGATGCTTCGGCATACAAACATTTTCCATGAAAATGTATTAACAACGAGATGTCATAAAAAATAAACGAGATCAACCGGCTTAACAAATAATAAGCCATCACGGCATCACGCTGACATAATGTCACAAAATCAACTCCGGCCAACTGCCGATATAAAGATAAAATATCTATGACATCTCGAGTCATTACGCATGCAGCGGAAGATGAAAGTAATAATAATACTCAAGATAGAAAATATCATGCATATGGCCCTATGGATCCCACCAAGAGATAATGCACAACTACCTGCTGAAGTGACTGCGTCTGATCTCCGAGTCGAAGGTATAAGTGAGTCTGCACGCTAACTAAAGTCTGAAAAACAACGGAGGCGATTATGTGAGTCGCCTACTCAGTGAACATTAAAAGTCTAAATATACATGAAAGTGAAGTCATGCTCGTAGGGTGAGTAGCTCACGAGCACAAGTACAGCATACAAGCAAATCAGAATCACACACCATCACATAAATGTTTTATTGTATTATAGCTCGTATTGTTTGAGCTCAATGCGTTATCTTATTGTTATCATTATTATTATTTTTATTATTATGGGCGCTCCACTGTGAGTCAAGTCTCGGTAGCGCATCTGATCAGATCAGGGTGTGAAACCCAAATGTCGAACCTCAGAAGGGGTAGATTCTGAGGCCAAAAACCACTGATAAATCTCAAGTGGCCGCTAGCTACCTGAGGGTGCACTCAGACACACCTAACCGGTGCAAGTCTTCCAGGGGTGCACCTACATCCCCTGGGCATGCTAAACAGCATAATGTGACCCGAGGTACCCAACCCTCCTCGGGGCTACCAACCGACACCACAGTAGAATTTAGCATTTTATTCTTAATTAAACCTTTATATTTCTATATGAAGTACATTATGTCTTTCAGGGAAGTGTGTATGTGCCCCTGTATCATCTGGGCCTTCGGCCCATAACCACATATTATCACAAAAGTGTATTACATATTATATAACAGTTTTTCATGTAGAATTTAGACATGTGAGATCAATCAGGCATACAATACCAATCATCGCATGTAGCAAACAAGGCAAGTAAACAAACAAACCACACCAACATGCATTCACAAAACATATACAAAAAGACTTGTAATGTCACCTCAAAATGCAGATTATGACCTCTTCCCGATCCGAGTCTACAGCTCCCGAGGTATCTCCCGTGCCTGAATACCGGCACATAATATAATCACTAAACCAATTTTAGGAATAAAACGTGTATGTGTGCTAATGGCATGCTCTAATCGAGTATCTCCCGACCCTAACTATCCAATTATATGATTTCCGGGTCTAAGTCCACAAGGATATTTCCTCATCTATATCTCCAACGATTACGGATCTAAGGTTCATCGGTTTAAGTTCGTTAACAATTCTCGGGCCTAAGGCCCACTAAATCCTTAATCACAAATTTCCGGGCCTTGGGCCCACTTCCTCAAGTCGTATTTTACCGATTATGAAAATGGGCTTCAAGCCCGTTCTTAAAGTCCGTGAATTTAGTTATCCCAGATTAGGTCTTAAGTCTACTCCTTTAAGTCCATTTTTAAAACGCTAAGCTTCAAATTGAGATCACTGGGCTTGGGCTCGGTTTTTCCTAAAAACCGTCCTAAGGTCGTTTCCGAGCCCAAGAGTTTATCGGCCTATGATCTACTCGTGTCGGTAAGTCTTCCCGGCCACACACCCTAACTCTCCGCTCTCGGTAAACCGTAATTCACTAAATGTACAAATATAAATAAATGTATTTCGTAAAATAAATTCCAAAATTAAGTACATAACATAACCGAGAATAATCATAGACAATTACCGTCTAACACTCGTAAAAACGAGAAATATAGACTGCTGGGCAGAACCCGAGCCCTCGCCGGAAAAGTTTCGAGCCTCGCCGGATTCCGATCAACTCGCCGGAAAAACTCCACAATAACCAAGACAACAACCACAACAATTCTGCCAAGAATCAAACAACATTGAAACCATATTCAACCCCACAACATACAATTAATCAATACAACACCCTCTGACCCCAAATCGATTCAAGAAAAAGGATTGGAGAAAAGAATCCTTACTCGAAAAAACACGAATCCTCCTTGTCCCTAAATTTGATTCTGCCCGAAACCAAAGAACAGTATCAATCTCAAGCCGTCCAGAAACGTAACTCACTGCCCGGAAGATCAAACCCCCAACACAGACAACGCGCCGCCATAAGACAGACACACCGGCATCGCCACACACACCAACAACAGCCAATGACCACCACCAAGGAGACAACCCAAATCGGATTAGTACACACACACAACGTCCAAACGAAGGAAGAACACAAGAGGATAGAGGGACGGCGGTACTTACCCAACAACTCGAGGAACGGCGGTGGCGACTCATGTCCACACGCAGCACTCGCCGTCGCGCATAAAATCGGCCCTCGTCTCGGCCTCCTCTGCGACTCGTGGTGGCGGCGGCGGCTTCGTGTCTCAGCGACGGCGACACGGAAGTAGAAGAGAGGATGCAAGGTGGCGGCGGCAGTTTTTTTTTTTGTGAGAGGGGCAGAGAGGACGGGAAGGAGTAAAAAGAGAAGAGAGGAAGAGAAATCGTGAGGGTTGTAGGCCGAATGGGGAGGAGAAGAAAAAGGAGGGAGATAGTGGAAGACAAGAACGTTGGGGCGGCGGCGGCTGGGTGGAATGGTAACGGGAAGAAAAGAAAAGTGAAGGTTGGAGAAGAAAAGAAGTAAAAAGAAAGGAAAGGTGGAGAAAAGAAGAAGAAGGGATCGGCTAGGGTTGGCCGCCCTAGTGGAAGACTCGTCGTCTGCTTAGGCGCGGTCAACCCCCGCCTGGTCAAATTTTTTTTTTTTTTTAAATCATCAAAACGACGTAGTTTCGATCGAAGACACAACGAAACCCCCGTTTCACCCCGAAACACATTCCGATAACAACGAAACCCGAAGCATGAGAAATTCTAACTGGAAATTGACATTTCCAAGGAAAGATAATCTATTTCCTCGACTAAAACTCGAAAATACTTCAAGGGTAAAATTGGAATAAATTTCCGAAAATTTCGAAAATCAAATTATAAAATCCGGGGCGTTACAGTATGGATTTGATCTTGGTTGAAACTTAACGTTCGACTTGCTTTTGAAATAAAAGAAACATAGAGTAGGCTTCAGACTTGCGTTTAAGGGGGAAAAACCACATGAACTTAATGTAATCATCAAGAAAAACATTATAGTACTTAAAACCATCAACACTAGGATAAGGGGAGGGCCCCCAAACATCACTAAAAATCAAATCCAAAGGTGCAAGAGAACGATGAAAACTAGAATTCAAATGCAGTTTACTGGACTTGCCCATGGGACAAGCCAAACATGATGACCTAGCGGAACTATGCGAGACATTAAAAGGAAAAAGCTTCATGATTTGTTGCTGGACTTGATGATGGGGATGACCGAGACGACGATGCCACACATCTGCTCCAACCCGGACAGCCGACAGGACAACACGAGATGAGGTAACATGTTGAGGCGAGAAAACATATAGACCATGACTACTCCTGCCGGTGAGGAGTGGTTTCTTGGTGACCTGATCCTTGACAAAGAAATGGTCAGGGTGAAACTCAAAAAAGACATGATTATCTTTAGTGAATTGCTGGACGGACAAAAAGGATTTGTTTATGTCATGTACATGAAGGGCATTTTTAACAAAAAGTGGAAGAGAAGAAGAAAAGGGTAAGGAATTACCAACACCGGAGATTGCAAGATCGGTGCCATTGCCAACTTGAACTGAATCAGTGCCCGGATACTCACAGTAATTGGTGAGATTATATTGATCAGGAGTCACATGGTGACTTGCCCCAGTGTCTGGATACCATGGATAAGTAGGATATGATGGAGAGACAGTATTAACAGAAGGAGCAGAGTTAAACCGTTGATAGCAATTTGGGGCAGTGTGCCCAACTTTGTTGCAGATTTGACACCATGGGCGGTTTCCATTATAGGTTCCACTGCGAGGAGAACGATTGTCATAATAGTTACCCCGGCCTCTACCGCGGCCACCACGTCCTCGTCGTCCGCCACCACAACCGCCTCGCTGTGAAGGTGTAACCTGTTGTCGCTGAGTTATGTTCACAGTGGGCATGACAGCAGCATCCTTGGCCGAATCGGGAGGAGGGGAGGACTCTAAGGACAGTGTCTTCATGGGGTCATTGTTGAGAAACTCATAGCTCATCAGTGCGCCTTGAAGCTCAGGAAAAGACAGGGGTTCCGATTTGGCAGTGATAGTGGTGGCAAAGGTCTTTAGGTCCGGTTGGAGCCCCCTTATCAAGTGAATTTGGAAATCAATGTGGGCGAGGGCTTGACCACTGGCTGCCAACTCATCAGATAATCGCTTGACGCGATTGAGATATTGCTGCACTGGTTCATCTGGCTTCTGAGATATCTGTTGTAGAGTAGTATGAATGGCCATGCGACGAGCTTGATTCGAGGAGGCAAGGGAAGATTCAAGGGCATCCCATGCCTCTTTGGAGGTTTGTTTCCCGACGACAGTAGGGAACACTTCAGCAGATAGAGACGATGTGATGCAACTCAGGATGGCCTGGTCCTGTTGCACCCACCGAGCATACTCTGGATTTGGGGCAGCTGTACCATCGTCTCGGAGGACAACAACAGGGGGACATGGGAAGGTGCCTTTTACGTAGCCATGAACACCCTGTCCTGCAAGAAAAGGTTCAATCTGTGCCTTCCAAAAAACATAGTTAGTATGACTTAACTGAAGGGAAACAGCATGATGAGAGTGACTCAAGGACTGAATCGGGACCACGGCAGGGGCGGCAACAACAGATTTGTTGTGGCCCGAAGCAGAGCTTTCGGCTTCGGTTAGCTTGGGGTTGTTATCTGTGGACATGATGACAAGAAGAGCAAAGGAAAAAGAAGACTAAGATTGTGCGGTTAAGCCTAGGGCTCCGCTACCATAAAGAATTACAAGACTTAGGGTTTTGAGAATATGAATTAGGCACACCTTAACGTGATGCCTACATAATGTATATGTACTGATTGAAGTCGGTACAAGATACATCTCCTAGCAATATACAAATACATTGGAGTCTATGTTTATCAAGTGTGCGTTAACGTGCGTGACAAGGACTATGACTCTAGTGTTTGAGTTTGTGGTTACTACTGGCTGACAGAGAGGACTAAATAATTACTACATTCCCCTGCCAAAGAAACATCTAATTGCAAGCAATTCGATAATGAAGCAGCTCACACAAACTGATCAAGGTATTCTTCCATAGTGGTGTATTTAACATCTGGGTATAGCTCAGAGGCCTCAACCTCCTTGGCTGGATCCAGCTCAAAGTTGGTCATGTCACCGTTAACAAAGGCCGAGTGTTTGATTGACAGCTTAATTTTGATAGGAACTGGAGACTCTGCTCAAGAACGAATTCAAATTAATGTCAATGTTAGTAATTACTTCAAAGGAATATATGAATCTTAATTGTAGCTAGCTGACCTTGGATGGTCTTTAATAGCTGTTCTTCCGGAACATAAGTTTTCTCTAGGGTCCTGCCAATCTTCTTCTCCCACAAAGCAACAAGTTCATTGAATGAGTAGATGTTTTTAGGAGGTTTGATTAGAAGGGTCTTGTTCAATGTTCTTGGATCATACACGGCTTTGATGGTGTAGGTTGCAACATCATCTTCCTTGTTGAAAATTGCTGGATGCATGGAAACAAAGTACTCATTTAGACAAGTAGTCTTTCATTAAAATAAAAAAAAAAGAAAAAAGATGAATAACATATTTGAAATACTGCTGAATTTTTACTTGGAGTTAATTTTTTAGCTAGATTACCATTTTTCTGCAATGAATCATTGATTACCCAGTTCATGCATTGATTCCTTTTTTTTTTTTTAACTGTGGCATTGATTCTTCCTTGCAAACGTAATTAATTAAATAGAGATAAGAATAGTTTTGTTAGTTACCCTTAGCATTGTCGTCTCCCATAATAGTGATTTTATCTGTGGGAGGAGATGTAAGTCCTGGCTGGTCAAATGTGGAGAGGAAATGAGTAGCCAAAAATTGGAACCCACGTAGGTAAAAGGAATCCCTTGAGACTCAATAGCACGACGAATTTGGGCCTTTTTTGTTAGGCTTAGTTTCCTCCACATGGAACCAGCCATTGTTGAAAAAAAAAAAGGAAGAAAAATAGCACTCAAATGTGGAATTTAAGCACCCATTTGTGGAAATTTTGATGATCCATTTCAAGGGAGTGAATTCATCTACAAAAACACACAACACACAAATAGGAAGAGTGTGTGAGGGAGCACAATAGGTAGAAAATTAGAGAGTGAAGGAAAGGGAGAAAGAAAGAAAGAGAGGAAAAAAAAGTTTAGTCCTTCTATTTTGAGGAAGAAGAAGTTTAGTCCTTCTAATTTTTAGAAGTGACAAAACAGTCCCTTTTATTTTAGTGAGTGACAAAATAGTGGGAAAATACTTTTGGGGTATTTTTGGAAAACACTTGGGAAACACCTTGTGAGTCACTATTTTGGGTAGAACTCTAGGTTTTATTTTGCCCCTAATTATTTTAGGGAAGTCTCTCTTTGTAAGCCTACTATTTTTATAGTGGAAGTTTTCTGCGTGATTGAGCTTGTGGACGTAGCCCAAAAGTTTTGGGTGAACCACGTTAAATTCGGTGTGCCATTTATTTCTGATTGATCATTATTCCGCAAGATAGTACCATCGGGACCCAACAACTGGTAGCTGAGCTGAAGGTTCGTGCTTTGTCAGGTATAGGTTGTGAATTAATACACTGTGCAAGTGAGTCCTATCTAGGAGGCTGGTTTTTAAGTGAACCTTTGTTCCTCCAGTCTTTCCTGGGAATTTATCTTGGAATGATAATTCTGTCTAAGGAGATTGGCTAGGCCATCTTTCCTGGGAATTATCGAATCAGTTAAATTCACTACCTGTTCGACACTATTCACGTATATGGTACTATTTGTGTATACGATACTGTTCACATATACGGTACTATTCACCGCCGGAAGATTTTTTTATCAAAGAAGGCTGTTAAAATTCTTAATCGAAAATGGAGGCGAGGATAAACAAGATGATCACTCTTGATGGCACAAATTACCACCTATGGAGAAACAAGATGAAGGATCTCCTATTCGTGACGATGCATTTACCAGTATTTAGCCTGGTAAAGCCTGAAGATAAGTCAGACGAGGAGTGGGAGTTTGAACACATCCAAGTCTGCGGCTATATACGGCAATTTGTTGAGAATAATGTTTACAACCACATTTCTGGCATTGAGCATGCTAGAACACTGTGGGAGAAGCTCGAAGAATTGTATGCCTCAAAGACAGGGAACAACAAGCTATTTTACTTGACGAAGTTGATGCAAGTAAAATACCAGGAAGGTAAATTGGTTGCAGATCACCTTAATGAGATGCAAGGGATCGTGGACCAGTTGGCTAGTATGGGCATAAAATTCGACGATGAGGTGCTTGCTCTTATGGTCATGGCGACTCTCCCAGATTCATGGGAAACTTTGAAGGTTTCAATCACAAACTCTGCACCTAATGGTGTCGTGAGTATGACAACTGTCAAAAGTGGCATTCTGAATGAAGAGATGAGACGAAGAACACAAGGCTCAACTTCTTCACAGTTAGAGGTCTTGGCTACAGTGACGAGGGGGAGAAGTCAAAACAAGGGTCAAAGCAACCGGGACAAGAGCAGGGGTAAATCCAACAAATTTGCCAACGTTGAGTGCCATTACTACAAGAAGAAGGGCCACATCAAAAGATTTTGCCGAGAGTTCAAGAAGGATCAGAAGAAGAACAAAGGCAAGGATGTGAGGAAAGAAGAGAGCAGTGATGATGAAGCGAATTCTCTTGGAGAGTTCAATGTTATCTGTGATGATGACATCATTAACCTCACTATCCAGGAGACAAGTTGGGTAGTTGATAGTGGTGCTACTATTCATGCAACACCACGGAGAGAACTCTTCTCATCTTACACACCTGGTAATTTTGGGTCTGTAAGAATGGGAAACGATAAATCCTCGATGGTTGTCGGCAAAGGAGATGTTTGCCTAGAGACCATGAACGGGATGAAGCTGATTTTGAAGAATGTCAGGCATATTCTAGATATGCGTTTGAATCTGATATCGGTTGATAAGCTCGATGAGGAAGGTTTCTGCAATACCTTCTACAACAGAAAATGGAAACTCACCAAAGGCTCGCTAGTAGTGGCACGAGGTACAAAGGTGTCAAAGTTGTATGTGACCCAAGCGAAGATTCCACAGCAAGATGTAAATGTTGTGGAGAATGACAACCAAGTCCAGCTATGGCACAGACGTCTCGGGCACATGAGCGAGAAGTCAATGACGAAGCTAGTCAAGAAGAAAGCTCTGTCAGGATTGGACCAGATCCAGCTAAAGAAGTGCTCTCATTGTCTAGCTGGTAAGCAAAATAGAGTTTCTTTCAAGAGTTTTTCTCCTTCCAGAAAGAAAGATGTGTTAGAGCTGGTACACTCTGATTTATGTGGGCCTTTTAACAAGTCCCTTGGTGGTGCCCGGTATTTCGTGACATTTATTGACGATCATTCACTGAAGACTTGGGCTTACGCATTGAAGTCAAAAGATCAAGTGTTATCAGTCTTCAAGCAGTTCCTAACTATGGTAGAAAGAGAGACAGGAAAGAAGCTGAAGTGCATCCGGACAGATAATGGTGGTCAGTACACAGGTCCATTTGATGTTTACTACAAAGAACATGGTATTCGGCATCAGTTTACTCCACCCAAAGCTCCATAGTTGAATGGCTTAGCTGAGAGGAAGAACAAAAATTTGATTGAGAGAACCAGATGCTTACTCTCTAACTCGAAGTTACCACAGGTCTTCTGGGGTGAAGCACTAGTTACAGCGGCTTATGTGCTGAACCATTCACCCTGTATTCCTCTTCAGTATGAGGCTCCAGAGAAGGTGTGGTCAGGAAGGGATATTTCCTATGATCACCTACGAGTATTTAGGTGTAAAGTTCATGTTCACATCCCCAAGGATGAGAGAAGCAAACTGGATGCTAAGACGAGGCAGTGTGTATTCATCGGTTATGACCAAGACATGCTTGGCTATAGGTTTTATGATCCAGTGGAGATAAAGCTTATCAGGAGTCGAGATGTTGTCTTTATGGAGGATCAAACCATAGAAGATATTGACACAACAGAAAAATCCAGTAATGATTCAGCAGAGTTTCAGATACCTCCAACAGTGGTGCCGAGGCAAGTTGGAGATGATGTTCATGATATTCATCTTGAAATTCCAGATGATCCTGCTGAAGATGAGCCAGCAGATGCTATTGAGGATGATGGCAATGATGATGCAGCTGATGATGATGCAGCTAGTGATGACCATCCTCAGCCGTCAAGTAGCTCTCCTTATCGCACAAGGTCTTGCAGAGTTGTGCAACACTCTACCAGATATTCTCCAAGTGATTATTTGTTGCTCACTGACGGGGGAGAACCAGAAAGCTATGATGAAGCTATTAGTGATGAGCATAAGGAGAAGTGGGTTCAAGCCATGCGAGAAGAGATGAAGTCCTTGCATGAGAATAAAACATTTGAGCTGGTGAAGCTGCCTAAAGGCAAGAGAGCTTTGAAAAACAAGTGGGTGTTCAGGATCAAGCACGAGGAGCACAGTCCACTTCCCAGATTCAAAGTAAGATTGGTTGTCAAAGGTTTCAGTCAAAGGAAAGGGATAGACTTTGATGAAATTTTCTCACCAATGGTGAAGATGACCTCAATCCGCACGGTGCTGGGATTAGCTGCAAGTCTCAACCTGGTGGTTGAACAGATGGATGTCAAGACAGCCTTCCTACATGGAGATTTGGAAGAAGAGATATACATGGAGCAGCCAGAGGGTTTCCAGCGGAAAGGAAAAGAAGAGTATGTTTGCAGATTGAGGAAGAGCCTTTACGGCTTAAAACAAGCCCCAAGACAGTGGTATAAGAAGTTTGAGTCTGTGATGGGGCAACAGGGATACAAGAAGACTACTTCAAACCACTGTGTATTCGTCCAAAAATTTTCTAACGATGACTTCATCATCCTATTGCTCTATGTGGATGATATGCAAATTGTTGGCCAGAATGTCTCCAGAATCAACAGCTTGAAAGCACAACTAAGCAAATTTTTCGCAATGAAAGACTTGGGGCCAGCAAAACAAATTCTTTGGATGAGAATTATTCGAGATCGGCAAGTCAAGAAGATATGGTTGTCTCAGGAGAAGTACATTGAGAAAGTGCTTCATAGGTTCAACATGGATAAGGCTAAAGCAGTTAGTTGTCCTCTTGCTAACTACTTTAGATTGAGTTCTGAGCAGAGGCCCTCAACAGATGAGGAGAAAAGAGAGATGGAACGAGTTCTATATGCTTCAGCAGTTGGTAGCTTGATGTATGCCATGGTGTGTACCCGGCCAGATATTGCTCACACAGTCGAAATGGTGAGCCGATACCTTTCTAATCCTGGTAAAGAGCATTGGAATGCTGTCAAGTGGATTCTCAGGTATCTTCGAGGAACCTCCAAAATGTGCTTATGTTATGGAGAAGACAAACCGGTGCTGGTTGGATACACCGATGCAGATATGGCAGGTGATGTTAGTTCCAAAAAATCTACATCAGGATACCTGATTAATTTTCATGGGGAGCTGTGTCATGGCAGTCGAGGCTACAAAAGTGTGTTGCATTGTCAACAACAGAAGCTGAGTTTATTGCAGTAACGGAAGCATGCAAGGAGTTGTTATGGATGAAGAAGTTCTTAACTGAACTTGGATTCTCGCAAGACAGTTATCAACTATTTTGTGATAGTCAGAGTTCTATCCATCTCGCGAAGAATGCCTCTTTCCATTCCAGATCGAAGCACATTGATGTGAGATACAACTGGATCAAGGATGTGTTAGAGAAGAAGATGTTACAACTCGAGAAGATCCATACAGACGAGAATGGATTTGATATGCTGACGAAGACACTTCCAAGAGGGAAGTTTGAATTTTGCCGAGAAGCTGCCGGGATGGTGGATCCCCCCATGTAGTCGGAAATGGGGAGAATTGTTAGGCTTAGTTTCCTCCACATGGAGCCAGCCATTGTTGGAAAAAAAAAGGAAGAAAAATAGCACCCAAATGTGGAATTTAAGCACCCATTTGTAGAAATTTTGATGATCTATTTCCTATATAAAGGGAGTGAATTCATCTACAAAACACACAACACACAAAGAGGAAGAGTGTGTGAGGGAGCACAATAGGCAGAAAATTAGAGAGTGAAGGAAAGGGAGAAAGAAAGAAAGAGAGGAAAGAAAAAAAAGTTTAGTCCTTCTATTTTGAGGAAGAAGAAGTTTAGTCCCTCTAAATTTTAGAAGTGATAAAACAATCCCTCTTATTTTAGTGAGTGATAAAATAGTGGGAAAATAATTTTGGGGTATTTTTGAGAAATACTTGGGAAACACCTTGTGAGTCATTATTTTGGGTAGAACTCTAGGTTTTATTTTACCCCTAATTATTTTAGGGAAGTCTCTCTTTGTAAGCCTACTATTTTTATAGTGGAAATTTTCTACGGGATTGAGCTTGTGGACGTAGCCCAAAAGTTTTGGGTGAACCACGTTAAATTCGGTGTGCCATTTATTTCTGATTGATCATTATTCCGCAAGATAGTACCATCGGGACCCAACATTTTTCTGGTAAGGAGAAACACTCTTGGCAGGCTCCACCAAATTTACGTGATGAATATCGATTCCAAACTCTGATGGGAACAATCTCTGAACACAAATAGAAAATTACAACAGCAAAAAAGAAATTAAAAATCCACATAAACATAACAACAAAAAGTTATTGGTTTTCTATTTCTTTTAGCTATTTAGTGATTTTAAGTTTATTATGCAAGTTTAAATTTCTGTATAAAGACTTGTAGACTCATTTTTTTTATCATCATTTTAAATACCATTAGTTGTTTTTTGTGAAATATTCTTTTGTGAATTTTTCTTTCTCTTAAGTATAAACTTAATCATGTACTAACCTCTTCTTCTTTTTTTTTTTTTTGTCGAATACTAACCTCTTCTTTTATAATCTCGTCTTTGCATCATTGTATGATAACTAAGGAAATCACTAACATGTGCCACTAGGTTTTGTTGAAAATGCCGAAGAAATAAAAATCTCAAACAAGAGTGGTTTGTTTTTGATGATGTCGAGGTAGCGAATTTTGGAGGGGATAAGGGTTTTAGAAATCCTATTATTCTTAGTCACTATTCAATCAAGTCTTACAATTATTTTTTTTAATTAATCAAATCCTATTAATTTGAACCGTTAATCAAAAAAAATCTATATGTGATTTCCATCCAATATTGTTAAGTTTGCAGTTATCTTATGTCATGGCGCTGTACACATCATTTGCTGACATATCAAAATGTCCACATCATTAGGACCTAATCAATCAAATCAGAAAATTATAGAATTCAATTAAATTATTTTATAAATTATAGGACTTTTAAGGATTTCTATTCTTAAAATAATAGAATTCTAAAATTTTAAATTTTAAGCTCTAAAATATTAATATCAAAATAATAAAATCATAAATATTAAAATTTAAAATATTAAACCTTGCTTTCTGAAATACTAAAATCCTACTAATAGGCTTGTAGCTCTCATTGGCACTCTCGTATTAAAAGAACAAAAGAGGTGAAGTTTCGGGTTCGAATCTTACCTTTCTTGACCAGTATAAAAAAAAAAACTAAAATCCTAAACCTAAACTAAAAAGTTTTAAAGTTGACAATTTTGAACTTGAAAAATTAAAAAGTTTATGATTTTATAATTTAAAATCTTTAAAAGTCCTATAACTTATAAATTAATATTAATTGAGTCCTATAACTTTTCGATTTGATCAATTAAGTCTTAATGACATGGACATTTTGACACGTTAGTGTATGATGCCACGCAGTAAGATAAGTGCCAACTCAGTAATATTGGATGGAAAACACATATAAGATTTCTTTGACAAACGGTTCAATTTTTTCTAAAAAAGAAAAAAGACAAGCGGTTCAAATTTATAGGACTTGATTAATCAAAAAAATAATTATAGAATTAGATTAATAAAAAAAATAATTATAGGACTTGAATGAAAAATGATTAGAAATAATAGGACTTCCAAAACTCTTTATCCATTTTTAAGGGATGTTAACGGTTTAGACCACAGTTATTAGACCTGGCCCGGGCACAGACACAGGAAAGGTCATAGGTCACGGTTCAGTGGTCGAACCAGGTTCGAACCAGAGGTTCAATGTAATTGATTCGGAATAATAATTATTAAATAATTAATTATTTGAATCTAAATATATTTGAAACGCCCCGACAACTATTTACCCAATGCATAGTGATTACCAACAACAGTGCCGACACGTGGCACAAACTGTGTAATACAACAGAAAATCGGTCCAACGGCCCAACAACAAAAGCATAACACCCGACTTTGGGAATCTCAATAACAACAGCACAACCGGAAGCATTTTTAATTTAATGTCAACATATGCAAAGCCCGATGCAGCTAATGGATCCGAATCCTGCCCGAGGGTACACAGCAGCCTGCCCCGTATGTTCCTGTACCACAAACAACTCTTCCTACGGGATGAAACCCCGCAGGCGAGGGGTGAGTCCGAAGTGCTCACCGACGAAGGATAAATAGAGATATATAATCAACCGTAATACTTTCGAAGTAACACAAACAACACAACAGAAGAATCCAACACAAACAACACAACAGAAGAATCCTACTTAGACATGACAGAACCAAGACCAAAAGAATGCTTATTATTTCTATTACCAATTTTATCTTCCGGGCCCCGTCACTGGACAAGCTAGGGCCGTACCTGGTTTTTAACTAATTCTGGATGCCAGGCCAAAACACAATCCGGGATCAACATCCCAATCACAACCAATCCGGGATCAACATCCTAATATCAACAAATCCAGGATCAACATCCCAATAACAACATCATCCGGGATCAACATCTCCAACAACCATACCAAACCGGCCATGACACCACAGAACTAGCCTCTAACCATCTAGTCGTACCGTTACTTTTCACGTGGCAATTATATCATCATCACAAATTCAGTCTAGTTCCATTACTCTTCCATCAACTATCCATTTTCTATTATTCCAAATTATTCCACAGACTCAACCAATCAACAATCTTGTATCACTATTTATTCATAAATAACAATTCAACATAAATCTCAGCACAGATTTCACAAATCAGTAACACAGCTAACCAACAACAGCAGCAATACCATAGCAGTCAAACAGCCAACAATAGTCATACCAGCAGTTCAATCAAACAACAAATCATACACAGTACTACGGGCACATATCAAGGGTTATCCATCCTCACTTGATGTGTCTCTGAAACTGTTATCCGGTCAAACCTCGATACCCTATATGTACATATACAGGAACACAATAATCACTTATAATGCACAACAAAAATGATTATGCATGATACCGGTTTAACTGTTATTAGATGGCTCATCTGTTCCTTTTATTATCTCCATAGTTATCTTATTACCAAACAGTCCATCCAACTTGGTGGTAATTAACCGATTAAATATATCCAGCCAATATATCAAAACATACTTGATTTTAAATTAAAACCGAACCGAGCATCCAAGCCGATATCCCGGCTTTTTTAGCCTTAAGAAAATATAAATATCCATATAAACATAATTAAAATACATAAATTGGTACTAGATTGATCATATATACATATATAGCCATATTTATATATACTAGAAAATTCATATATAACCATACATCTATCTATAAGATTATAATTAGTAAGTAAACCAAATTTATAACTCAATTAATTATAAAATAAAGACTGAAATTAAATAAATAAAGGCAAGGAATGAAGATTAAACATCATGGGCCTTTTAGAATATTAGCCCAATTATAAATTAGATAAACCGGAATTTAAATATAATGGGCTTTTTATGAGCCCAAGTAAAACGTAAATAAAAATCGAAAAAATAAATACAATGGGCCTTTCTGATAGCCCAATCAGAAAAATAAAATAAAATAAAAGCATAAATTAAATAAATAAAAGCATTGCATAAAATAAAATCATAGGTTAATTTTAATTAAGTTAGTTAGTCATTTAATTAACGTCGTTTTAATGTCCGGGTCCGTTATAACATTTCGGGGTTCGTTTAATTATGCATATGGTCCAAAGGTCCGGGTTTTTACCCAAAGGTTTGTTTCCGGGTCTGCCTGAAAATACCCGAGACTGACGGAACCTCTCCGGATTCCGGCCAAACACTGTTCACGCAGCCCCAACACTCCAGTTACTGTCCATCGTGAAGCATCAAACCCGGAGCACAGTCTGCTACCATTCCTCCAAACACTACATCTCGGTATTATTCATCATCACATCCCCAACAACAACAACAACAACAACACCATATCCACTGCCAGCACCACCGAAAATTCCCATAGCACAACCTTCAATCCAATCACAGCAACCACACAGAATCACAACAAAAAACACAAACCATAAGACCCGATTAGTTCACCCTGTCACGAATCGGGTTCAAGAGAAGAATAAAAGAAGGAAAGAAGAGGAACAAGGTTCGTTGTCAGCCTTACCCACTCGCCACTGCCATCAGCGACGAAGAGAGCAGGAGTGACAACGGCGGCTTCGATTGGTAACAGAGGAGAAGAGAGAAAGATTTGGAGAGAGGAAAGGTGCAAGAGAGTCAATGCTCCTTTGCTCCTTGTCGGCGACGGTTGATGCGAGAACGGGGAAGGAAGAATTCGGCGACGGCGACTCGAGGGTGGAGAACCGAGGCATCAATCGCAGTGGTGACATGCGGTGCAGAGGAGAGGAAAAAGAAATCCGACTCCTGGCACGGCGGTCGCTCGCCTCGGAACGGTGGCGGTGGCGATCTGAGGAGGAGAGGATGTCGTCGGTCGTAGGCAGTGGGGGCAGCACGTTGCAAGCAGATACAGAGGAGAGCGAGGAAGTGACTCCGCTTCTTGGTCGTCCTGCCTCGGTCCATGGCCACTGCTACCAGAGGCGGCCCGGAGGAGGGAGAGAAGGAAGGAAAAAGGAGGGGAAGGTGATGGTGGTTGTCTCAGTGGTGGTGTGTGGGTTGAAGGTGAAGCGAGATGATGATGATGATGGCGGCAAAGAGGTGAGGGAGGGGTCAGTGAAGGGAGAGGCAGGGAAAGGAATTGAAGAGAGGGAGTAAAGAGAGGTTGGGAGAGGGAGAGGTACTGATTAGCAAGAGGAAATCGGGAGGAGGAGGTGAAAATAAAGAGGGGGAAAAGGGGATGAAAACAAAAAGAAAAAACAGAGAAGAAAGGATGGGGGAGGGGCCTGTTAGTCACGGGAGCATGGCGGCTGGGAAGAAAGAAAAAGGGAGAAGGAAAAGGGAGAAGGAAAAGGGAGAAGGAGAAAAGAAGGAAAAGGAAAAAAGAAGAGAAAGAAAAGAAAAAGTGTGGGGCCGATCGTGAAGAAAATCGGGAGAAAGGTAAGGAAAAAGGAAGAAAAGGAAGAAAAGAAGGGAGAAAAGAAAGAAGGTGGCCACGTGGCAAGCCACGATTGGCCGGTCCGGATTTCCGTCCCGATTCCGAAAATGCAACTTGGGCTCGGAAAATTCGATTAATTCCTCTGAGCGTCGTCCAAGTCTCGGAATTGAAAACCGAGGCTCGGTTAGCCTTGGATGAGGCTCGGAAGTCCCGAGTAACCCTCGGAAAATAGTTCCGAGGCTCGGTTATCGAAAGAAACTCCAGAATGTCGCGTATCCTTAGTGATCGAAACGAAGCTCGGTTATCCCCGGAAAACCCTCGGTAAAACTCGGTCCGATAGAATCCTCGAATTATGGCGTTTAAATTTCTTTTTAAATTGTAATTAGTAAGTTATGCAACAAAAATACCATATCGGAATAATAATAGTAATATCACTTTAGAAAAATAATAAAAATAATGGTAGCGATAATAATAATAACAACAGTAATAGTTTTGAGAGTAGTGGAAATAATAATAAAAATAATAAAAATTGACTCGGATTGGTAAAATTTTCGATTAACCGCGATAAAATTTATTTACCACAGTAAAAGTTAAAACAGCTTGGTAAAAATTACAAAAATTTTACCCGGGTCGTTACAATATTAACATTATTTATATTTTTATAATAAAAAATAAAAATATATATATATTCTTAATTTCTATTAAATAATACAACTTTTATTTTAAAAATTAATTTTTTTGTGTTTTGTGATTAAAAATTGACCCGACCTGGATCATTGGTTCAACCAGATCGTCATGAAATCGGCCGGGTCAACGAGTTTTACATTGTTCACTTGTAGACCCAGGTCAACACCTTTAAAAACCCAGAATAGGTTGTGGGTCACAGTTTAACCGGTCAAACCAGTCGGGCCGGGCCGGGCCGGGCCGGGTTTGATAACTGTGGTTTAGACTAATCCACATCAAGATATGATAGGATTTTTTTTTAATTCTTTTGTATCTTATCCATTGTTGTTAAAACCGGCCCAGCCCGGCCGGTTCAACTGGACTAATCAGGAATCGGAGGCCAGGACGGTCCAAATGGCCATCCGGTTCTTGTGAATCAAAGACCCGCCCGAGTCTCTCCGGGTTTTTCGGTTTTTTCAGACCTGGGTACGGATTTACTAGGTTGATGAGAATCCTTCTTTTAAAAGAAAAAAAAAATTGTGTCATAAACGACATTGCCACACCGGTTACACACCTAAAAAAATTAAAAAAGAATGCATGCTGCTGAACGTCAAAATAGAAGCTAATCCTAACTCCCACTCAAACTAATAATTCCCAAATTCACAACTCTTCCCTTCTTTGCTCCTCTCCTTTTTCTTAACTGGTATTGAAGAATCAGGGGACTCCTTTTGACCCCTGGTTGAACCCTGGTTTTTGTGATTCCTAAGTTAGGCCGGGTCGATGGCCGGACCGGGTTTAACAACCTTGATCTTATCTCAATCCACCTTTAAAGAACATTAACCGTCCAACTAATATAAATCAAGACATAATAAGAACCATAAACATTGACGCTTCTAACTCCTAAAGTACTGTATTCCTAAAACTCGAACTCCAGATCCAAGCTAGAACAACCGGTGATCTAGGTTGGCTTGATTTACTCTTTGACCCCATAAATAATTTTTTTAACATTATGGAAACCGAAAATACAAAAAAAAAAATTAACATAATGGAAACCGAAACTACAAGTAGGTCAGACCGAGCACGTAACGTTTTACTCATTTGGAATAGTGATATGGCTAAGCCAATTATCTGGTCCAAAATGAGATGGGCCGTTTTGCTTCCCAGATAAATTCGGGGACCGGAATGAATACCACTACCATCTTCCCGCCCGTGGGAATCCCCGTGTAATTTAAAATACATTTTATATCTCTCATAATTCCAATGTCGTTTTTTAACTACGATGGTAAGTATTCCCTTGTGTTCTTTGTAACCAAGTGGTTTGGCACTTTGATAAGAGGTTTAGATAAGATTTTTTTTATACATATAATTTAGCATATAACAACAAAAACATGGTTAAATGTATCCTCCACACATGACACACCCAACTTGTTAACCCTAATCTCATCCTCATCTCATCATGCCGCCTTCCTATCTATACTCAATCACATTTTTTTTTTCTTTTTGTGGGTAATTTGGATCAAGTCTTCCTCAATCTGTAGGATTAAACTAAATTCTTTTTCCTAAAACAGGAATTTAAAATAGAAAAAATAACTAGGGGAAATATACCTTCACATTTCCAGCTTCTTTAATTGCTGCAATGATCTTGGTTTGATCTGGTATTTGCAGAGTACTAACCGCAGATATCACCACATCCACCTGCTTAATTGCCTCCACCATGCTTTCGTGATCATGGATATCTCCCTGCATTATACTTATACATATGATTAACATGCTAATTACTGTCACGCGCGAGTGTTATTTCCAAATCCACAACAAGTCAACAATTCTAGCTTTTGCTCCGATTTCTTCGGAGCCACGAAACACACGCGTTTTTCGCCGCTGAGGCCATGGCCGCGGTGACTAGCTCGACGGCTTCTGATGCGGATGCACTCTCGGTGGAGGAGACAGATCAACAGGAACGAAGTACTAAGAAAGCCAAACGAACAGGAGAGAGGAGCGAGGTGACGGGGATGAGTGTGGAGGATGAGCGTTTGCCATCGGATGAACCACGTAGGAAGATCTCCTACAAGTCTATGTTATCTGGGCGGTCAACGACGAAAGGTATGGAGGATGTCCCTGTGGATGACGGGGATGAATACTGGTCGGAGGAATCTGATCCTGAGGATGAGGATGATGAGGACCCGTATTGTCCCACTATTTTACTCTCGTCTGCTGATAAGAAACGTATTTACAAGCGTTGGAAGAATACGCTAATCGTGAAACTATTAGGTAAGCGTGTGGGATATCGATTCCTACATCGGTCCCTGATGTATCAGTGGAAGCCTAGAGGGGAGATAATCATGGCGGACATGGGTAATGATTTCTACTTGTTGCAATTCAACACGGAGTATGACTACAATCGGGTTCTTTTTGATGGACCTTGGTTGGTGGCAGACCATGTTCTTATGGTACGTAGGTGGCAGCCATGCTTTGACCCTGATGAGGCTGTGATTGACAAGGCTATAGTGTGGATCCAACTCCCAAAGCTGTATCATGAGTTTTATGACCGCGATATCCTACTCCGTATTGCCAGGCGTGCAGGACGTCCAATTAAAGTGGATGAAGTAACCCTAAAGTCTTCCAGGGGCAAGTATGCTAGGGTTTGTGTGGAGGTTGATCTTACCAAGCCGTTAGTTTCTAAATTTCGCCTCAAGCGTAGAGTGTGGAGGGTTGTGTATGAAGGGTTGGATACTGTGTGTTTTATGTGTGGACACTATGGCCACACTTTAGATAAATGCTTGAATAACCCGCTGCATGAGGATGAGATGGAGATGGCTAATGAAGGAGGGGGATTATCAATGAATGAACCAGAAACAGAGAAAGCTGAAGTGGAGGATCGGCCGGAATTAATCTCTAATCATGGCCCTTGGATGCTGGCACAGAAGAAACGTCGAGGACGACCTAAAGCGGCAACGGGGGATCCTTTTAGGAAGATGAGTGGCGGACAGCCGTCGGGGCCAAGTGGGTCTCGTTTTACCATTCTTCATGATCATCAGGAGCCTGAGATAGGGTCTGGTCCGGGTGCTGAAGTTCGGGTATCTCAGCCACATGGATTGTCTACAAAGAAGGTCTCCAAGTCTTCTACCAAAGTTCCAGTTTATCGGCCGAAAGAGGTGGCTATTCAGGATGAAACATCACGAGCTAAGGAGGTAAATAATAATGTTGTTGTAGGGTCTGTGGTCATGCAGCAGGCTACACTGAATAGACCTTCGATTGATGCTCCGGGGAGGATGGGAACCGAGGTTACTATGATGGAGGTTGTACAAGGCCCTATGGGAGCACAACATTCTGTTGCCCTGTCTGTGGGTGCTCGGCAGGTTTTGTCTGTACCGCCGATGGGGCACACGTCCCAACCTCCGAAACTGCCGGATCTAACAATTGAAGTCGAAGGCATATCCATGACTTCAGGTCGCGAGGATGGGTTATGCATTGCACACCAACAGGTGGTTGGTCCAGGTGGAGGTCATGGGGGTGGTGAGTCCAATGGTGGGGGCTCATCGCAGCCCATGTTGATGTAATTCTGTTACTCTGTATGGAGTTCTGTGGCCTATCTATTTCTTATTTTATGCGAACTCTATACTGGAATATTCGAGGGGCTGCAAGTTCCTCGGCTAAAACTGCAGTGTTGGATTTGGTTAGGCTCCATCATATTCAAATGGTGATGATAGCAGAACCACGTGTGAGTGGTACCAGAGCGGATTCGACAATCCGTTCTTGGGGTTTTGATAACTATTTTAAGGTGGATGCTTCTGGATTTTCTGGGGGTTTATGGGTCCTTTGGAGGAATGGAGGAGAGAGGGTGAGCGTTCTAGCACATAATCATGGTTTTGTACACATGATGGTGACGGATGCTACAGGGATGTATTATTATCTTACTGCCATATACTTCAATCCTGATCCAATTCTTAAACAGGAGTGTTTTACACAGGTTGCGCAACTCGCCTTGACGGTCCAAGGACCATGGGCGCTAATGGGGGATTTCAATGAAATCATGGCACCAGCGGAGAAACAAGGCGGAGCTCCAGCGAACGTCCAGCAGTGTATGAGGTTTAAGGATTGGGTTGATGGTTCTGGGCTGGTAGATCTTGGATTCACGGGACCTAAGTTCACTTGGCGAGGTCCGGCACATGAACAGGAGCGCATATATGAACGACTTGATAGGGTGCTTACTAATGTGGCGTGGCTACAACGATTTCCACAGGCTTCTGTCCGACATTTATCTAGGGCTCGATCTGATCATCATCCTGTTTCTCTGTTTCCAGTGGTGCGGGCTACAACTGCTGGTCGGCGACCTTTCAGATTTGAATATGCTTGGACAACGCATGATGAGTTTAGTAATTTTGTGGCAGCGAATTGGCGAGTATCCGATCCAATTCCCTCCAAATTGCATCATTTATCTGAGCAGTTGTGTGTTTGGAATAGGCAAGTCTTTGGAAATATCTTTGAGCGCAAGAGGAAGTTACTAGCCCGATTAACTGGTGTCCAAAGAGCGATCTCTGTTCGTAGTAACCCTTTTTTGCTTAAACTTGAAAGGGAGCTAACAACGGAGTATAATTAGGTCCTTCGGCAGGAGGAAGTGCTATGGTATCAGAAGTCCAGGGCACGTTGGCTGGAACATGGTGATCGGAATACAAAGTACTTCCATGCAAGTACTATGATTCGACGGAGAAAGAATAAAGTTTTGCAGTTGAAGAATTCGGCTGGGGAGTGGGTTTCTGCTCCGAATGACTTGCGTGAGTTGACGATGCAGTTTTATAAGTCACTTATTACAAGGGATGTGACTCTTAGTTCCCATATGCCTTTGTCAGGACGATTTCCGCTGATTGACGCGGGGAGTGTTGGACAGTTGTTAGCTCCAGTCTCCCCCGTGGAAATTAAACAGGCAGTTTTCCAAATGGGTGCGTTTAAGGCCCCAGGGCCTGATGGTTATCAGGCTTGTTTTTATCAACATCAATGGGAAGTGGTGGGATCTGATGTGGTCAAGTTTGTTCAACAGGTGTTTGCTTGTCCTATATCGGATATCAACCAGGTCTTCCTTGTCCTACTACCTAAGGTTGAGACCCCAGAGACAGTTGCACAATTTCGTCCTATTGGATTGTGCAATGTGTTGTTTAAAATTGTGACCAAGGTCATTGTGAACCGGATTAAAGGGGTGCTTCCGTCGTTGGTTGGCCCTTATCAGTGTAGCTTTGTTCCCGAGAGACAAATTATTGATAATATTGTTGTGGCGCAAGAGTTAATTTACACTATGCGTACCATGCGCACGTCTGTTGGATTTATGGCTATTAAGGTAGACCTCGAGAAGGCGTATGACCGGGTGGATTGGAAGTTCTTGGCGGATACTCTGACAGAGTGTGGTTTTCCTGTGCAACTCAATTCTCTAATTATGCAATGTGTATCTTCTGTTGGGATGAGGGTTCTGTGGGATGGTACGCCGACAGAGTCTTTCCAACCATCGCGAGGTGTACGTCAGGGGGATCCTTTGTCTCCTTATTTATTTGTATTATGTTTGGAAAGATTTTCACATTTAGTATCTCAGGCCGTTGTGGAGGGGTCCTGGAAACCAATTATGGCGAGTAGAGGGGGACCCCGTATTTCTCATCTGCTGTTTGCAGATGATATGATCTTGTTTGCTGAAGCTTCAGTGGATCAACTCAGGATTATTCAGGCCTGTCTAGATACATTCTGTGCTTGTTCTGGACAAAAGGTGAGCATTACCAAAACTCGCCTCTACTTTTCCCGGAATGTATCGGATGATGTACGTGAGGAGATCACTCGGATCAGTGGGTTTGAGGTTACTGATGATTTGGGAATGTATCTAGGAGTGCCGTTATATGCTGGTCGCATCACAAATCGCACATATAGTCACTTGGTGGATGCTGTCAAGTGTCGTTTGGCAGGTTGGAAGGTGAACCAGCTCTCACTTACTGGACGAATTACACTTTGTCAATCGGTGTTAAGTGCTCTCCCAATCTTCACCATGCAATCGGCGAAACTCCCTATCTGTATTTGTCAGGAGATTGAGAGGTTGTGCAGGAATTTCATATGGGGAGATCGTCCTGAGGAAAGGAAAATTCATTTAATCAATTGGAAAACGGTGTGTCAACCTAAGGTTTCGGGAGGTGTAGGACTTAAGGAACTTGCCGTATTCAATGATGCTTTATTAATGAAACTTTGTTGGAAGTTGATCTCCCAGGAAGTGGGCTTATGGTCCGAAATGCTTACAGCGAAATATTTAATGATTCGGGGTGATCGTGTCTTACTCAATGGTCGCAAAGATCAATCCCCATTATGGCGAGCATTATCCAAGGTGTGGCCGGTTACTCTACAAGGGGTTCAATGGCATGTGGGGGATGGTTCCAGTATTTTGTTTTGGAAGGACAGATGGGTTGATGAGTGTGATGGGCCACTTGTTTCTATGGCGTGCAATCCTATTCCACGTGAGCAGTTAACTTGGCCAGTGGAGAGATTCAGCACCCCTTCTGGTGGGTGGCGCTGGGATCTTTTTTCAGATTTATTACCAGAGGAGTACCTCCTCAAGGTGGCAGCAATGCCGCCTCCTATGGCAGGCCAAGTCGACTCATTATCTTGGGGCGAGTCATCTTTGGGATTCTTTTCTACTAAATCGGCCTATACGCTATTGGCTAAAGCTACCTGGGATCCTCTCAATGTTATATGGAAGTCCGTTTGGCATTGACCGGGGCCACAACGTATTCGTTCATTTCTTTGGCTAGTGGTGCACGGTAAACTTCTTACAAACGAGATGAGATGCCGTCGAAAATTGACGGTTACACCACTCTGTCAGGCTTGTACGGGTATGGCAGAGAATATGTTGCATCTTTTTAGGGATTACTGGAGAGCACAACGAGTGTGGCGCAAGTTAGTACCTCGAGAGCAATGGCGACAATTCCAAATGGGATCTTTTTCTAATTGGATGGGGCGCAATCTGGCCAGGTCTTTCTGTATGCCTGGTGTGGCGAATTGGCACATTATCTTTGGTGTTGCACTATGGAAGATGTGGGGTTGGAGGAATGCTTGGACGTTTGATCGTCAAGGTATTGGTTTCTTTTCGATATCGGAAATATGGTCTGTTGTACAGGAGATCCTTCAGTTGAGGGTGTCCGTTGCGTCTTTGAATATAAATGCAAGGCAGCAGGATAGACGGGTTGGATGGAAGCCTCCGCCGCCACAATGGTTCAAATTAAATACTGATGGCTCTTGTAGGGGTAATTCACAGGTAGCAGGAGCCGGTGGTGTGTGCCGTGATGACGAGGGGTCGTGGTGTTTTGGTTTTCAGTCGAGGCTGGGTCTTGTTCTGCTTTTAAGGCGGAAAAATGGGCGGTGTATCTGGGTCTTTCTTATGCTTGGGAGCAAGGCATTCGTCGGATTGTTTTGGAGATTGATTCACATGTTTTATATCAGGTGCTACAGGGTCCTACAACCGTAAGTCACGATGCCTTACTTCTACGTATAAAGCTTCTGCTCCAACGTCAATGGGAGGTGGAGATTCGACATATTTATCGGGAGAGCAATGGTCTAGCTGATAGGTTGGCTACTACGGCGACGAACAGTGATGTTGATGCGCATGTTTACTTTCAAGTTCCTGATTTTTGTATTGCTCTTTATCATCTGGACAAATCGGGGTTGGTTACGCAACCTTCGATTGTTTGATTTAATTTCATGTAGTTTGGGCTAGGCCCCCTTTCATACCAAAAAAAAAAAAAAACATGCTAATTACTAATTAATCCCTTTAAAATCAACCAACTCAAAGCGTGCATTAAAACAAGTTAATAGTACAACTTACGTATAGTGGAGTCACACCTAAGTTGTTGAAATTATCCACCATTTTCCGTTTGACCGGATCAGAGACCGTGCTCTTTCTAAGCAAAACAAAAGTTGGGCGACGGGCCTTTACACTTGCTCCGACGATGAATTTCCCGACGTGACCAGTCCCTCCGATGATCAAGATCTTGCTTTTCTCAGCCATTTCTTTAGAGGAAGTCTCTTCTTCTAAGCTAAAAAACAAGTTAAACCCAAATGGGGTTGCCGGGTGACGATGAAGGTTCTTGTGGTTTTGGATCTGTTAGCCAAAAACAGAATGAGAGCGAGCACCATTTAATGGACAAGAAGTCAGGCGAGTGTGAAGGTAACGAGCTGTTAAAATAGGCTCTAGTGGGATTATTACAATTGCAAGTCGATGTGAGTTCATCGAGTTGGTTAAAAACAGCAGTGACCTTTGTCTCTTCCTAAGAAAATGTATTATTGAAATCGTAACCATAATACAAAAACAGCAGCCCAGTTATAGAGGGAATGGCAAGGAAAAGGGAGGGGAGCATCAGTAGAGTGGGGAAGATAGACAGGGACAGGGGAACAGAGTGCAGAGAAGACAACCACTACAAAAGTAAAGTAAAAGGTTCCTCTTGGGACCTTTCCAATCTTGAAGTGTCTCAGACTTATCGAGAACATCTTTAGCTTTGAAACAATTGACCTTTGTCTCTTCCCTAATCTTATTGCTTACCCAAATGGCCCTTTGCAGCCTTAGGAATTAGGCTAAAATGGAAACAGAATGTAGGATTAACAAACTGCTAATTACTAAAAAGTGGACGCTTATTCACCAGAAATATTGTCTTCTTTAATAAGGTACAGAATTGAATATTTAAACCATATCCCACCCATAAAATACATACAGAAAGTGCAGCATCAAAGTGTAGCAGCACCATTTCACAAGGTTACATGGAAAGATATATAGAACTAGATGATTATTAGTACTGTAGTCACTCTCCCACAAAAGAAACATCTCATTGCAAGCAATTCCACGTTGAAGCAGCTCACACAAACTGATCAAGGTACTCTTCCACAGTGGTGTATTTAACATCTGGGTATAACTCAGAGGCCTCAACCTCCTTCGCTGGGTCCAGCTCAAAGTTGGTCATGTCACCCTTAACAAAGGCCGAGTGGTTGATTGACAGAATAATATTGATAGGAATTGGAGACTCTGCGCAAGAAACGAATTGAAGCTAATGTCAATGTTAGGAATTACTGCAAAGGAATGTTTTACTAGACATAATTGCAGGACTATTTTTACTGACCTTGGATGGTCTTTAAGAGTTGTTCTTCCGGAACATAAGTTTTTTCCAGGGTCTTCCCAATCTTCTTCTCCCACAGAGCAACAAGTTCATTGAATGAGTATGTGTTCTTGGGAGGTTTGATTAGAAGGGTCTTGTTCAATGTTATCGGGTCATCCACAGCTTTGATGGTGTAGGTACCAATGTCCTCTTCCTTGTTGTAAATTGCTGCAGAGAAAGCACATAACAAGTGTTTCATCACAAGAATAATAACATCAAATGAATCATTGATTGCCCAATTCATGTATGGATGTTTACAATCTATGGCATTAGAGATAAGATTAGTTAGTTACCCTTTGCATTGCCATCTCCCAAGATGGTGATTTTATCTCTGGGAGGAGCTGTAAGTCCTGGCTGTGCAAGTGTGGGGAGGAAATAACCAGCAAAATAATTGGAAGGCACGTAAGTGTAGGGAATCCCTGCAGCCTCAATAGCACGACGGATTTGGGCCTTTGACGCGAAAGCAGTTTTTGCGGGCTCAACTGCATTTACGTGATCCACATCCATTCCAAACTCTGAAGGCAAGAATCTCTGGAAACACACACAAATACATACTTATTACAAGAATTGCCACATGTTCCTGTCCATGTACTTCTAAACTGTTAATTTGAAGGTATTCACATCGTCTTTTCTGGAATAAAGTGTAATTCTCAGTCTGTGCGACATTCCTACCACTACTTAGCCTCTTATTCAAAGATTTCATGGCAACAGAAAGTATATGTCCGGCTTAGTTTCCAAAAAGATTTATTGAACTGGATGCCGTGAAACCAATCACTTATCCTACTCAATTCACCCCAATGATTTTTTCGTTGGTTTTAATCTCTTGGCGCCATTTGATCAAAAAAAAAATTTTTTGGCACCCATAAATAGTTCATTTGCTTTAGCAAAACCAAAACAAAAAATACATCAAAGCACCCAACTTTTCCTGATGGGGCATCGGTGGAATATTTTAACGAATACTGCTCCAAATTAATATCTTAATCCAAGAATAAGTTGTGTTTGTTACTTGTGTATATCTATGTCATTTTTCATTTGTAGAATGAAGTAACTATGTTTGTCCCGATGCCACTACACAAGGTCATGCTCACCTCATTTAGTTTATGTGTCTCTTTTTTTTTTTTTGTCTTTTTTAGCAAAGTTTTCTTTAATGTTATTTTCTTAGCTCAATTTAAGTGTCGTTTTAGTTTTTCATCTTAAAAAAAGGTGTCGTTTTAGTTTTTATATAAAGGTGGGTAGACTTTTGTTTTCTTAAAGTTGACTAAGATGCCTCCCCGGGCATTGAAGAGTGGTCCTCAACTACTAAGATTAAACTGAATCTTTTTGTCCTAAAAGAAACTCAGAGTTGAAAAATAACCATGGGAGACGGAGAACTGATACCTTAACTTTTCCAGCTTCTTTAATTGCTTCAATGATCTTGGTCTGATCTGCTATTTGCATATTACCAACAGCAGATATCACAACATCCACCTGCTTAATCGCCTTCACCAAACTCTCATGATCGTAGATATCTCCCTGCACTCATGTCCGATATGCACACCATCAACCATCGTACGTATAATTAAAACATTTCCAACTAATCCTTGAAACGTGACAAGCTAGCTAAAAAATATGCAAATAAAGAGGCTATATATAATATATATAACTTAGATATATTTTGATTGAAGCAAAATATAATGTTACTTACATATAGTAAAGTGACACCCAAGTTCTTGAAATTCTCGACGATTTTCCCCTTGACAGGATCGGAGACCGTGCTCTCTCTAACCAAAGCAAAAGTTGGGTGACCGGCCTTTACACTTGCTTCCACGATGAATTTTCCGATGTATCCAGTCCCTCCGATGACCAGAATCTTGCTCTTCTCGGCCATTTTTCGTGGACTCTTTTATGGTCAAACAAATTAAATCGAGAATGAGTTGACGGGAGAAGGTGAATGTGAAGGGATCCTGTGGCTTTGGAGCTATGAGCCATTACGTTGAAACACAGCACTATTTATGGACAAGGCTAGTGAATGTATAATTACTAAAATAGGCCGGCTCTTGTGGGACGATGATCCCCTTAATTGGAGGTTAAAACCGGTAAGTGATACAAATGTAGGTAGTGGGGGAACAGGGATGGTGATACCGACCTGCCTTAAAGAATTGACCTGATAACAAGTTTTGGTCCTAATTAACGGCAGATGTCTGTATAATATATCTCTTCTGGAAAATTAAGAAGTCTAAGCAGCACGCAACACACGAAAAAAGTACTCCAATGAGATAACAAAATAGAAATTCTGGTTAGGCAGTCCCTTCCTCTAATTTAATAGCATCATCATTGAGGTAGGAACTCCAACCTTTACGCTTTGCTTGAGCATATATGCTTATAGTCGCACTCACCATCCATCCATCAAATGAACTGACAAAAGTGGACAGCAGGCTTTCAACTTTTCTTGCAAATACTAATCTTCTAGACCCATCTAATGAGTAATGAACATGGCCCTCATATAGAAAAAGGTTCAAGGAGTTGGTAGTAGGGCGGTTGGTGTGGTATTCCCCATCTTTTTAGTTGACATTCGAACTCTCTTCCACCTCTAGCTTCTCTTCTTCAAAAGATTTGTCCTCACTAACATAGGTCGCATTAACTATGATCGGTGAATCTTCAAACAAAAATTTCCAATCCACCGAAAGATTTCAATTCAACACCTAGTTAAATTTGCTTATCACTCGTTAAACATATCTTACTCGTTTCTTCATTTCCTTTAGCTTGGTACGGGTTCTATTCTCCATTGATTGTATTTTCTATCCGCGTTTACGAATGGGACCCCCCCATTGATTCAGTAAACATATTGCAAGATTGAATTGTTCAATATAAATATATTTTAAAACTGATTGTAACGTTAATCCCTACCGAGTAACCTGATTTACGTGAACTTATAATTGTGTACCACCATAATTACTGAGGATATTACGGTTAGACATTGGTCCAAAAAGCTAGTTGTAAGGAGATGGAAAGGATTAGATAGAAATTGGAAAATGCTACAGAGCAATATTAGGGAGAAGGAGAGGGGGAGGAAGGTAGGAAAAGATGTGGAATGGTTATCTCTTATCTCCTTGCACTATTAAATGCCCAGTAAGATTACTTAGTCCACCAGAAACAATGATTATTGTGTAAACCAAAAGAAACCACACATTGTCCGGCAATACTATAGGACAGTGCATGCAAGAAAACCCATTAAAGAAACTCTGTTTACTGTTCGAAATGAAGACCCAAATCCAAATCCAAATCCAGCATGCTAACCAAACCAAAATGTTGATGCCAAGCCCTCACCAGTGGATCCTCGACCTAAAGAGAAGGCCAGTGGATCCGGTCCACAACTCGGTTTGCTCATTGCCGTTACCTAGTGTGATGTATAAGGTTTGACTAACATCTGTCACACTCGCTAGCTGTAAGAAGAAGCAAGACTAGACACCTGTGTAAAACGTGGCATGATCTCCACAATCGAAATCCAGAGTAGAATTCTAGACCTAGCCTCCAATATTTTATTTTTCAGGATGAGGATTGATTGACCTGACCTGTATAAAGAACCACAAAGGCTGAAACAAGAAACCTTGGGCGAGTGATGGCACTAGGAGGTTTGTCTCTCTTCCGCCGGTACTACTGGTAGGAAGCAGGGTAGTAGAAAAAACTCTTAACAACATCCGGCGATTAACCAGTCCAAGGAAAGGTCGAATATCCAAAATAGTTCACAAATTTGAGAGAGAATATATGCAAAACTAGTGAACTGCTACATTCGGGGTTCAAGATAAATAGTAATAAACACAATTTTCTTGACATTTTTTTTTTGTCGAATTGACATTTTTTTTTTGATAGAATACATTTTCTTGACATAAAATAAAACCATATAGAATTACATTCTTGTCGAATATGTACAGCATTCAAAACACTCCACGAGTCGATCGTGGTCAAAGCCCTTCAATTTAATATATTACACAGTGTTATGATTTTTTTTTTTCTTTTTGATAACCCACAGTGTTATGAAATCGGTAGGCATATATAACATACATGACACAAAACTTCATCAGGATGCTTGTCTGCAGATTTTATTAAGAGGTAATAATGCCATGGTTTCCCTTTGAGTTCGAAAGATTGGCAATGTGAAACTGTGAAGTATAAGTGTTGGAAGAACGTTCGAGCACAGGAGGTTCATTTAGAAATGCCCAGTTGCTCCTTGTCCACCTATGAAAGAAGAAAAAAAAAAAAACGTATTATGTATATATACACGACTAATTACTAATTAGTATGAGCTTAAATTAGTGATATATATCTATCCGTAAATTAAGATGAGCCGTCATTTATTAGCTTATTACCAGCCAGTTTTCTTCATCATTTCCTCCAAATTTGCCTCAGTTTCATTCTCCATGAAGCCTGTCTTGATCCTTCTTGCTGGAGGTACGGATCTTGACCTCTGAAAATTTGCTCCACCATTATCGAAAGCACCAACCTGTCACGCAAATTTAATCATGAGAGAATTTTTTAAAAAATTAAATATTTATCTCCATAAAAGAAATCAATAAGCTGGAATGATCTAGGAAATTTCATTAAGAAATTAATTAGACCTGGATGCTCACCGATAAACTGGAAATAGCCTCGAGATGTTCCTCCTCTGTTTTCTTCTTTAGTTTCCAGAAAGCCTCTATCTCTTCCTTGGTCAATGACCAATTCCTCATGTATTTCACTGACAATTTTTCCCTTGTTAGTAACAAACACTTTGCTGAAAGAAAAGTAAACAAAAAATAGTCCCAAGTATCCGTTATTGGATAACTTGGACAGATATAATTACCTGATTTAGGATCTGGAACATGTGAATCCCAACCTGACATCAAAGAACCCATCGCCTAGAAAATTTGTAATTGCTTTCTATCAACTTCACTAAACTCTAGTACCTGTTACAATGGTTCTGGTGTCCTAAGGTTTATAAGGCGGTGATATGACAATTTATTATTAATATGTACTATTGGATGATGATGTTGGTGGTGGGTCTTATCCCTTTCTTGTTCTTATCCACCATAAAACTTTTTGCTCATGCAGAAGAGACACATGAGCTTATGGACTTCATATTTAGGCGAAGACTTTGTGATGTGGTGGGTCGTATGGTGGGGATAAGCTCCGCCAACTTTGCTATGTTAAAGGAAATGGTTTTGGTTTTTGCACAGGAAATCCACCAACTAAGCCCACAGATTCTTTCTTGCATGAACTCCTGAACTGGGGGGATTTGTAAGAATTATTTATTTAATGAATTTGGATGTGATGTTTGTGCAAAGAAAATATATTTAGGGGTCAGCACTTGCTTATTTTTATATGATTTCCTGTGGGGACACATTCTTAAGATATTCTGCATCTGGGTCGAATGTATTGGATCAGATACGATACCTCTTTTTTTTCTCGAAAATATAGGGTTTTTGGGTTTTTTTGGGCCCCAGTGTTTAGTGGTTTGGCCAATTTGGTACCTCAATATTTTTTTTGGCCGGGCATATACCCCGAGATTGCATGGGCAGGCCAAACGTATACCCCTGGTCAGGCACGTGCTGACGTGGAGGCTGCCCGGGTATTTGCGCGTGTTACTGTAGCAAAACGACGTCGTTTTAAGTGAAAAAACGACGTCGTTTCATGCCACGTCGCACACAGGTGGCTTAGTGGGGCCCACTTCACTCAAAACCAATCCTCTTAAATGACGTCGTTTTGCTACAGTAAAAGGCGCAAATACCCGGGCAGCCTCCACGTCAGCAGGTGCCTGACCAGGGGTATACATTTGGCCTGCCCATGCAATCTCGGGGTATATGCCCGGCCAAAAAAAATGTCGGGGTACCAAATTGACCAAACCACTAAACATAGGGGCCCAAAAAACCCGAAAACCCGAAAACATAGATGCTTGCATTTAACTTTGGATAAAATCGTTACATAGTCTTATACCCAGTTCTATGGGTGGAGCAACCACACGAAGGTGGGCCTGAATGAGTTACAGCAGCTTTTGCAATCTAATCCGCAGCTTGGTTAGCCTTTCGCGGAATGTAATTTAAATGACATGAGGGTATCCTAGCGGCTTTTTGTTTGAAACCCAACACCGTCGTTCTCATTTGAAGGGGAATCTCCTCTTTTTTATAGATCATCTTCCAAAGTGATTTGGAGTCGGTTTCGATGGATACCTTGTTGTATCCTTTAGCGGTGGCTAGATTAACACTGCCATTTCCTCTGCTTGCAGGGCGGATGAGCATCTAGGTTTAATTGTGAAACGCCCGTGTCCCAATTTATTAATATAATTAAATATTTAATACAAAATGACCAATTTGCCCTTATCATTCCCGGGACACAAAAATCATCAACAACATGATCACAATCAAATCAAAAAAATGATAAATACAAAGGAATCAAGTACGCAGCGGAAGACTAAACATAATGACAACATGTATGCATAGAACCCTATGGATCCGACCCGAGGAGAGGAATGCACCGCCACCTGCTGATATGCTCTTCTGATCAACGATCAGCTAGCCTGAAATAAACTGTGAGGGGGTGAGACCAACCACTGTCTCACCGCAGACAAATAAACCAATAATATACAAAACAAATCAACTACAAATACACCGG
>JAKUCV010002594.1:7641-130414 GCA_028386065.3 Turnera subulata | reverse complement strand
AAATTCGGGGCGTTACAGTTCTACCCCACTTAACAAAATTTCGTCCTCGAAATTGCAAGATAAAACAAGCAACCAAGTGCTTAGCTGACACAAACAAGTGTCACCCGGTATCAAAATACCGTCGGCCAAACCACCAAGTAGAACCATCATGTCCATCAAATATATTTCCAAGCAAGAACTCCAATATACCCAAGTCAATCATCGACTTAATCTAACATGATCAATAGATCATAAGATCAAAGCTCTAAACAAAGAATCATCCAATCATAATCAACAATATTAATACCAAAATCCATAAACCGTTTCATTTATCATCAATCAACCAAAAACATATCCAATCTTTAAGCCCACTACACATATCCTCTAACACAAAACCCCAAGTTGTTACCTAAGTAACAAGATCATCACTCCCATTGTGAATACCTCAAGACCAAAAATCCATAATCTCTCACATGCTTCGAACCTCAAGTAATTTCCTTTATCACGCACTAATTTAACCAAACTCGTATATATCCTTGATCAAACCTTAGGCACTAGAAACCGAGCATTACCGAAAAATCATACTTATAACTCTATTCCTTGGACTCCATAAGACCTGAACATCCCTACATACTCATATTCATGAATCTATTCCTCAAGTCACACTTAGCACGAACACCAAAATTTATTTGATAAGGAACTTAGAACATCATCACTGTATCTCTCAACACATAATTAATAACTTGGAGTTTGAATCATAATGCCCGAGATCACCTCAAATTCAAACCTCAATGTAAACCTATTTTCGAAATCCTCAACCGCACATGAGCTATAGCCTCAATAATGATTCATGTTCAAAATCTTATTATCACAATCACCACGAATATCTCAAATCTCCACAAAGTCAAGTACCTCAAGTATCATTAAAAGATTTTTCCCCAAATATACCATTAGATCAATCCTCAAATTAGTTCAAGAAATCATCTCGCACTCCGAACAAGATCTAGCCATAAAATAATTCCACCAGTAACTACAATTCCTCACGTTTATATAATCAAACCACGAATAACTAGATCGCCAAGATCACAAGAATCAAATCTACAAGTATCACATAAGATCATCTCCTAACAGACTTAACACCCGAAAACAAATTGATGGTTCTTACTTGTATTGGCCAGTTCCACACAGACAGAAGACACAAGCACAGAGTCAAGAGTCTACACCGACTCTGACAAAACAGTGGATGTTCCACAAAATAAACTTTGCTTACAGCCAAGCTGTAAAGATAAACATATCATTTCAACAACAAGACCGGGTCACTCCGACCCTCAGCAGGTGCGTGTCCTCCACCGGATCCATAGTACGACTCACTATATGAATGCATTTGACTAATGCAACAACCGACTCAAACAGGAGCAGACTTAAGCACATAAGAGCACGAAAGCATATCACATCCCAAAAGAATCTACAGCCTGCTCCACTACCAACTGAAACGCCCGTGTCCCAATTTATTAATATAATTAAATATTTAATACAAAATGACCAATTTGCCCTTATCATTCCCGGGACACAAAAATCATCAACAACATGATCACAATCAAATCAAAAAAATGATAAATACAAAGGAATCAAGTACGCAGCGGAAGACTAAACATAATGACAACATATATGCATAGAACCCTATGGATCCGACCCGAGGAGAGGAATGCACCGCCACCTGCTGATATGCTCTTCTGATCAACGATCAGCTAGCCTGAAATAAACTGTGAGGGGGTGAGACCAACCACTGTCTCACCGCAGACAAATAAACCAATAATATACAAAACAAATCAACTACAAATACACCGGTAATGGCAACAGCAAACATAGAGCACAGCAATTCACAATACATAACACCAGTCATCACCAGACTTCAACCATCACCATCATTACTTATATTATTATCTTTGTTATTAAGGTTAAGTATTTTATTTAGGGCCCTCTACTGTGTGCGTCGAGCTCGGTCCCGTCTGATCAGACAACCAGGCACGAAGCCCAAATAAACAGGCACGAAGCCCAAATAAACAGGCACGAAGCCCAACATATCCATAGAGAGAGAGAGAGACAGAGAGAAAGAGGGAGGTAGAAAGGGGGAGGTAGAAGGAGGGAGGTAGAACCGGCCATCACAGGCCCACATGCAAACCCGCATGCCATCCCGAGGGGTATTACTTCCCACTCGAACCAACCGGTCAACAGCCCCACAGTAGAATTTATAATAGTATTTTATTCACAATTATCCTTTAAGAATTGTACCATACGTTATTTCAACATGGTTGTGTGGATTTAACATCTGAATCACAAATCCGGGCCTCCAGCCCACAATCCACCACACAAACCACAAAACCACTTAACACGTTATTTAACACACAAAACAACTCATGCACGATAGGCATATTATATCACACTGGTAAACAGTTCACAAATCATGCACACTGCATCAGAGATATCACCAACATAGTACACTTGCAGATAGCAACATAAGCACATCAAACAAGCATGCATACAGCATTCAAGACCAACAATTAATACCACTTATGTATCAAGACAGTTAACCGAGCATTGTAGGCAGTAATGCATACAAAGGTTTATAAGTCCTCACCTTGGCCATAATAATTTGCCTTGAAAGAAAATCCGGTACACTGCCTTGCCTCGACATGCCCTATATATAAACACAACATGATCACTTACATGACCAGCATAGAACATGACAGATGCAAACTAATTATGTGGTTAAATCCCTGTATCGATTTAAGCATCATAGCCCGAATATGTCCGTCAAACGTAAGTCTAGGTCCAATACTACCAAGGTCAGAGTCAAGCCCAAAGATCCGATCCCACTTACGGTCCACATTTAAATCAATGTATGTCCTTTGGGCTTAAAGCCCATCTCTAATAAGTCCAATTATCACCTCTCTAATTAATATATCCATTAACAGGCTTGGGCCCGGTTTCTTAGTTTCCGCTCTATAGTCATACCCGAGCCCAAAGACTTGCCCGGCCTAAGAAACTATCAGCGTCGATAAGTTCCCGGCCACGCGCCTCTAACCTATCACACACGGTCATTCACTATTACCATTTATTTTGATACAACGATAAGATGCTTTTACGGTACATGATATGTACAAGAATTAAATTACAACATTGCCGGGAATTACCGTCTAAATCCGATCTCCGCACCGTCTCGTCGAAACAGTAACAGCCCTTCTCGGATTCCGATCAGTCCTCGCCGGAATAGTGACCCGAGCTCATCGGAGCGTGCACCAACATCTCCAAGAACATTCTAACAACACTGCCGGACACCAACACAAATTCCAAATCAACCAAGCAATACCTAAAGACTGCTTAAACGACCAAAGAACAAATTAAGGGTGCTGTTCACTTACCCGGAATCGAATCCGTACATGGCAGACACGGATCCACCTCCCAAAGCATGGGTTCGTGTCAGAGCTTCCACAACCAAAGCCCCAAACATTCTGCTTGTGAACAAACCCGTACACACACCAGCCTAACTCCCGGTCAACAACGACACAGCAACCCCTGCAACCGACAGCCCTCAACCACGCAACCCACACACTCGCCGCCATGAACCACCAAACTCCAACAGAACCGGCCAACCAAACCACCACCGACATCAGCACAAGGAAGAAAGGAAGAAGAAGAGAAGAACATAGGAAAAGGTACAGAGAAAAGGCAGCGGTGGCTTACCAGCAACTAGCAACGGCGGCAGTGACATCAACCCCATCACGAACCCGAACACAGACACCGCCGACCCGCACCACAGGAACCCAGATTGACACCAACACACGCCACGGCCAACGCCCACCGCCAACAACAAACAACCCACAACAACCCGTCAACACAAAGAAACCCCAAAAGAAAACGAGAAGCGACAAGGAAGAGGGAAAGCCGGCTTACCCGACTAATGACGACGGCGACGGCTCGGTGTTACCGGAGAGGAGGACCCGGCCGTGAGGAGAGGAGACGAACCAGCGGCGGCGACGAGCTCCGGCCGCGACGAGAGGCCCAACGGCGACGAGCTGCGTGGAGAGGCAAGGAACAAAAGAAAGGAGCACCGCCGGCTCGGAAGAAAAGAGGAAAAGAAAAGCGAGGAGGAGTGAGGAGGAGGGATGAGAGGGAGAGAGAAGAAGAGAAAGAGAGAGAAGAGTGGGAGAAAGGAAGGGGGGTCGGCTGCGGCGGGTTGGAGGAGAAGAGTAGAAGAAGAGAAGAAAGAATAGAAAAGAAAGAAGGAAGAAGGGAAAAGAGTTTTTAGGGCTTGACCAGCCCGAGCTCAAAACGACGCCGTTTTGAGCTTGGGCGTGGTCAACCCGCCCAAGTCAACCCTGTGGTGTTTTTTTTTTTTTTAAACAGTCCCAAAACGACGTAGTTTCGACCATGTCATCGTTCAAACCCCGTTTCACCTCGAAATGAGACCCCGTTTCCGACGAAACTCAAACTCCTTATAACGCCAACCTAAATACATTATTTCCAAGGAAAATAGTTTATTTCCATAACCAAAAATCCGGAAATTCCTCAAGGGTAAAAATGGAAATTTAAATTCCGAAAGTTTTGAAAATTCCGAAAAAATTAAATTAACGAAATTCGGGGCGTTACAAATTGCCAAACCTTCCATAACCAATTCCTGTTCATCACGTACTACCACTCCTAGACCAACATCAAAATTTGGCCGCTTGAAAGCCCCATCGCAGTTAATTTTCACGGATCCGGCTTCTGGTCTTCCCCATTTTGCATCTGTAACAGCCCGGGTAATTTTTACGTTTTTACCGTCACCGTAAAATTTATTTTACAGTCGTTTACCATTAAAATTAGTCTCGGGTAATTAATTTATGGTAATTCGTGCGTCGGATTCCGAAACCGAACCTTGCCCCACGCTCGAGATTTTTCTGCGGATTTTCTGGACCAAGTTGGAATTTTTCGGGTCCAGGAATCTTCAGAAAAGTCGGGATTAACCCCGAGTTATCGGGCCAGAAATTAAGTCAAGGGGGTACATTAGTTATTTTCTGGTCCGGACAGAACCCGCCTCACATGCTGCACAGTGAGGGGGCTGCAGCTGCCATTCACTGTAAGCATGTGAATGACCAGTTTGCAGCCCGTGACTAGCCTTGTCCTGCACTGCGTGACTTGGCCCTTTTTCCTTCCTGCTTAGCAACGCCATCAACACCTCAACGCCTGCAACCCATCACCATTTCTTCTCTTCTTCTTCGTTTTTCCCCGTTCCTCCCCTGCAAATTCAAAAAAAATAGAAAAGAAAAAAAAACTCTCACTCTCACCCTCACCGTCTCTCTCTCTCTCCTCTCTATCTTCTTCTTCTTCTTCTTCCTCAAACCGTGCAACCCGAGCCTCTCACCCCTGCACACCCGACCGCCTGCACACCTCCACCCGCGTGCGCCGCCACCGCCTTCCTTCTCCTCCTCCCGCCTTCGCAGAGCCGCCGCCGACCGAGGAGCCCGTTGACGAGCCGCCTGCAGATCCGACGCGACGACCCGACGTGCCGACGAGCTCGTCCCTTCCTTCCCGTCGTGCTCGCCTTCTGCCTGCAGCTCGTCGGGCCCGTCCTCGCCCGTGTCGCCGCCCGTCGCTGTCGTTCTGTGCCGTCGCCGCCGCTGCAAGTTTAGGTGAGGAAGATGACCCGGTTTTGTGGGTCTGGGTTGCAGGTCGACCAGTGATGCTGACGGGTTATGAGTTATGTTGGGTTGGGCTGGTTTGATGGTTATATGGTTGGGCTTGGGTTGTGTGAGTTGGGTTTAGGTTTGATGTGTTGGGCTTAGAAGTTAGGTTTGGGCTTGGACTTGGCCCAGTCCGAGAATAAATAAAAAAAAAAGAAGAAAGATAATATATATATTTTTGGAATAGATTTAGAAATTCTGAAAAAAGGAATTAATTGGAAAAAAATAGTAAAAAGGGATATAATTTAGGTAAGTAATATTCTGGAAATTAAAATAGATATAAATTGGGAATAATTAGTGTTCTAGGAAAATATAAATGTGATAAACAATAGTAGAATAATTAAATTGTGGAGATAATCATGAAAATAATAATAATAATAGTAATAGTAATTAATAATTTTGGAAAGTACATACTTGTAGAAATAAATTGGAAAAGGTATTATCAAAGTAGATACGTACCGGAATAATAACAGGATATAGTTATGGTAAAATATTTCCGACCTATGTAATTAAATGGCGAATTATGACGATAATAGAAATAACCTGGGGAGTAACCGAAACGAGTCTGTATTTAATTTCCGGTATAAGTAGTAGCATGACATTGCATATCACTTATGTGTGCATATTATTTGTTTGGTATAGGAATTGATAACGAGCAGATACCTGAGGAGCCGGATTTGGAGTCTGTTGGACAGTTTCATAACTGATAATCGGCTAAGGTGAGGATGGATAACCTTGGATATGTGCCTGTAATACTGTGTTTGATTTTGGTTGTTTGATTGAACTGTTGAATCGACTATTGGCTGATATATGATTGCTATGGAAATTGTTGATGATTATTGTTACTATTTACCTGTTGTGGATTATGTCATGATGTTGCTGGAATGTGCTGTTGGTTTGTGATATTGTGAATATTTAGAGATATGAAATTGTTGGCTGGTTGAGTTGAGAAATAATTTGTGATGACTAAAAGTTGAGTTATGATGATAGGGTAACGGAATTGGTATTGAAGTTGAGATGATGATACAATTGTTACTTGGAAAGTAGTGGTACGACCCGATGGTTTGAAAATTAATTTTGGGATGCTAAGCTCGGTTATTTGGTTTGGTTATTTGCTTTGGTTGGCATGTTGATGCCTGTGGTTGGGGTATACCAAATACCCAGTGGTTCAGATATACCGAATATCCGGTTGGCATGTTGATGCCTGTGGTTGGGGTATACCGAATACCCAGTGGTTTGGATATACCAAATATCCGGTTGTGGGTCGTGGTCCCGGTACGGTAGGAATGGTATGGTTCTCTTGACCTAACATCCGAAATTAATAAAAAACCAGGTACGACCCTAGCTTGTCCAGTGACGGGGCTCGGAAGATAAAATTAGTAATAAAAATAATTAAGCATTCTTTTGGTCTTGTCATAGTTAATATGGTAGTTTTCTTGTGTTGTGATTGTTTGTGCCTACTGTTGTGATTGATATGCTTACTTCGATAGTATTACAGTTGAATATATATATCTCTGTTTATCCTTCGTCGGTGAGCACTTCGGACTCACCCCTCGCCTGCGGGGTTTCATCCCATAGGTTTGGTTGTTTCGTAGTTCAGGTACGACGTACGATGGCTGCTGCTTTCTTCTCCACCTGACTCCGGATCCATACCTCCGCTGCATCTGCATTTAAGTCTTCCGTTGCTGTGTCGTATATGTTGCTATGTTGCTGCTATCCTTTATTGCTTGGGTGTTGTCTATTGAGTTATGTTGCTGTTATTACGAATGGATTGAATAATGGTCCCCGAGTATGGGAGACAACTGTAACATGGTGTGCTGTTGTATTTGGATTTTGTGTGTAGTAACTTACTGCGATGTACTACCTGATCTGTTAATAAGAATAGTTCCGGCACGTGTTTACTGTGTATGGTAAATACGGGTCGGGGCGTTTCAGCATCCGCCAGTATGACTGGATACGAACTTCTGCTGCTGTTGGATATAACTCCTTCCTCCTCCAAAAAAGCTGCCTGACTTCTGTGAATTGTTACTGTGGGATTTGCCATTCCCCCTTCATATATAGTCTCGTTCCTCATCTTCCAAATATTCCACAGTACCATGGTTGCCTTACTCTTTACCAGTATCCTCTCTGCCTTATCCAATCCGTCCCCTAACTCACCCCACCATCTGTTAAAACCCGGGAACCCATCCTTTTCAAACCGCAGCCCCATATAGGATCCAAACCAAGCCAATTTCGCATGATTACAAAAGAAAAAGATATGATTTAGATCCTCCTCATCTTCATGGCAAATACTGCACCTCGGGTCACAGTTTATTTGTCGCCTGATGAGATTTTGGTGTGAAGGTATAGCATTTTTCAGAAGTTTCCACATAAATGATCTAACCTTTGGTTGAGTTCGTAGGTTCCATACCTCTTTCCAGTCCGTTTGATAAGCTGTAGCCCCTAACACTTGGGTTTGATTCAGTTCCTCTCTCATCTCCACCCAGTAACGCCCATTTTTGGTATAATGCCAACATAGTATATCCTCCACCTCCGGGTCCACCGGGATCTCACCAATTTTCGCTGCTTCTACAGTGGAGAATAAATTCTGTAAAAGCTACGATTTCCACTTCCTTTCCCTCGTTATGAGGTTTGAAACTTTTATCCCAGCTCTACCTCGCGGTCTTACCGACTCCACCTTGAAATTCCTCTCCCTCGGGAGCCAAATCTCCTCCCATATCAATGCTTTCTTACCGTTCCCGATACTCCATCGAATANTGGAAGATGCAATAGAATGGTTCCAACATGGGAATTTCTTTTTGTTTGCAACAACAAAAGATACAGAAATTCATTTTATTTTTGCAGTAAGGAAGCAACTGTTTTCTTTGAGGAATAGCAAGCTTGGCAACGTCACAATTTCTAATGTCTTTGTCTTGCCAATGGTAGAGGAGTTGCAGAACTGCATTTTTGATCCAGGGGGAGATAAAGCTATTGAGATATGGAGTTGTGTGATTGCTGGAAGTTTTCAGATGCAACGAGATGGTTGTGTAACTGCTGGGTCAGATGTACAAGAAGCTCATGTGAATAAAGAAACAATACTTGTTAGCTCCATGGTTGCTGCAAAACTTGAATTTTTACAGGGAGCAAAAATGTATAGTGCTTGAGTGTTTTTTCCTGTTGGGTTGTCGATGATGCAAATAGCTTTTGGAGCAATACATATTGGTTGGAGAATTGTAATTTGCAGCAAGAATGAAGCCAACAATGCAATAGTTTTAGCACTAGCTGCAGCATACTCGTGTAAACTGGCTGTCATATACAAATCAGCTGTATCTTTCTTTCCCTTAGGTCTTCATTTGATATCAATCTTGGGGACAAGATTGTTTAAGGAGGGAGTATTGTTACGTGTGACTAGTAGTTGGTAATCATAGTGAGCGACTTGTCATTCGGTTTAGTATAGGAGTATAAATAGTCACAAAGCACAATTCTGTAAACATGATTGATCAATTGGAATTGTATTGTTTTCGTTTCTTTCTTGTTCTTTTCTTTATTTTCTTGTTCTTTCTCTTCTTCATTGTTCTCTGTTACGATTCTATCGTAACATCCCCACACAAATATCCTCTCTTAATTCATCTGGCGTGTTTGCACTGAAATACAGCTTTGATTTCTCCCAATTTATCCTTTGTCCTGAGGCGACACTATACTGTTCCACAATCCAAAGTAGCTTACTGGCCTCCTCGGTGGATGTTTCCCCGAATAGAACCGTGTCGTCCGCGTAGAATAAGTGGTGGATCTCTGGACAGTTCCGATTGACTTCAATCCCCCAATGAATCCCTAGTGGTAGCATCTCTCCATTCTTTTGGATAATCCTTCGGCCGCCAGAATGAATAAGTACGGTGATAGTGGGTCGTCTTGCCGAATCCCTCTTGATGGAGTAAAAAATTTAGTAAGCTCCCCGTTGATTGTTACTGCAAATTTCACCGACTTAACACAGGCCATGATCATATCGACCCATTGCACATCAAAACCAAGTAGTATCATTACCCTTTCCAAAAAATCCCACTCTAACTTGTCATAGGCTTTGGCCACATCTAACTTCAGCATCATCCCCCTCTTATTATTCTTGCATCTGGATCGCAGAGAGTGCAAAACTTCATGTGTAATAATTATGTTGTCCTGTATATTCCTACCTGGGACGAACGCCGCTTGCGTTTGGGAAATGATCCGGGGAAGACAGTTCTGTAACCTATTTGCCAAACACTTGGAGAAGATTTTGTATACATAGTTACAACAGCTAATTGGTCGATATTGGTTTAGGTCCAAATGCTTCTACACGTTCCATACCTGATTCCTATTTAAGCCTACTTTAGTTACTGAAGAAAGGGCAAGAAGCAATTGTTTTATTCTGTAAGCTTTGTTTGAAAATGAGACTACTTTAATCCTGCTGTTTAATAGCTCTTGATCTTTTTAAATATTAAAGCAGGTGGAAAATTTCCATTACTAAAACTGCTTATAGTTGGTACTCATTTCTTTTCTTCGATATTTTGCAGGATGATGATGCAGTTAATGCAGAAGCTTTCATTAATAAAGCTTCATTTTTAGTTAGCAGTAGTCAACATGAAGTGTTAAACTTACAGTATAAGGTCCGTCATTCGTGTTGTTGCCACTAAAAGCCATTTATCTGAGAGTGGGAATTTTTCATTTTTAAAACTGTTTTCTTTCCTTTATTCTCAGGTTTGTTATGCAAGGATTTTGGATTTAAAAAGGAAGTTTCTGGAAGCTGCACTGCGCTATTACGACATCTCTCAAATTGAAAAGAGACAGATAGAAGACGAGGATGTAATCTGGGATTTAATTTATAATATTGAAATGTCGCAGGATTTTATGTTTATTTCCCGTTTGTTAGGAATACTATATATCCATCTCTTGTTGTGTAAGTACAGTTATCCTTCCTTCTCAAAGTTGCACCCCATGTTTCAGTGATATCCATCGTCTAAATGGTCACCTTTTTCAAGCCTCTGATGGCTGAATGTTGGTTGGCAGTCACACAAACCACAATGGAGTTGCTTTGTCCTCCTTGCATTGACTTTTTTACATGCAGAAACTTATTGTAGGACATCGTTTTGTTATGTTTAGGACTACATAACTTGATTTAGCATTTTATATCCTATTTTATTGGTTCACTTGGAGTACATTAGTTGGAAAGTTAACTGGTGGTTGAAAATCGTGTCTTACCTTCTAGTTCCTGTGCTTGTTTGCTTAGAGGAACATTTGTAGGACATAACCTGAGCTATCTGTATGATATTTTTTCTGTTTGCTTTCGTCATAATTGAAAAAAGACCTGGTATATATTTGTTGTTAATGTTATTGTTGTGGTATTAAAGAATAATTGACGAGGAAGCACGCAAGCTTTGTCTGCTGCTGTGACATGTACGATCTTGGCTGCTGCTGGTCCTCAAAAGATCTCGTGTTCTTGCTACTCTCTACAAGGTAACCATTTTCCCAGCACAATATGATACAAGAAATATGTTGTTCTATTTGCTGTAAAAGATTCTTATGTACTGGGCTGATACAGGATGAGTGATGCTCGAAGCTAAAAATCTATCCCATATTGCAAAAGGTACTCTTCCTTTCTCTTTCCATATGCCCTATTTTGGGTTATGAAGCATAACTGCATTCTGTGATTGTCATGTCCTTCTCCCCTTCTCAGTCTGGACACCTTCAAGTTTTTATCAGTCTGTTACTGTTGTGGAATTTCTTTAGGTGTATCTAGAGAGAATATTAAGGAAACCAGAAGTTGATGCTTTTTCTGAAACTAAAAGCACATCAGGTTATAACTGCCTTCTCACTGTCTTTATGACTGTTTCAACCCCTTAATGTTGTAGCTATAGCATCATTGCCTTTATCTTGTTTTGCAGAAAGCTCTTCTTCCAGACAATTTTACTGTACTTGATCGTGCTATGATTGAGCATAATTTGCTAAGTGCAAGCAAACTTTACACAAACATAGGGTTAGAAGCATGGTACTTCTAGATTTCTTTTTTTTTGCATTTAGGTTTTTGAGGTTTAACTTTTCTGCTATTTTTTTTTGTTTTCCACTCTATCTTTGCCATAGTTTTGAGGAGTTGGGCACTTTGCTGGGAATTCCTCCACATAAGGTATGGCTCCACCTTGATTTCATGAATTCAGCGGAAAATTTGGTTAAGTCTTAAGTTCTGTGCCATCAGTACTTGAGAACCTAAATTAGCTTTCAAAGATTTTGGTGCACCTGGCTGGCATTTTGTTTTCCTGTTCACCTTTCCTTACACCTAGCATTTCTTTGCTCACTCTAGTTGCTGATTTTTTTTCAAAAAATGGATTTGAGCAAGTTTTGTTGAATTGGTTTAGCAAGTTCTCATCCTTTCTACATTTGATGATATTTGATAGGCACAACACAATACTTTGGAGTGCTTGCTTAAACAGCTACACTCTTAGTATGCATCCTTGATGTAGCTATTTTAGTTCTATAAATATTTTTCCTTTTTCCTTGCAAGCAGAAAAGATTGCATCGAGAATGATTTTTTTAGATCGAATGAGAGGGTCAATTGATCAGGTGTGGCTTTTAAGCCTTTTTTCATTTTGAATTATTGAAGATTTTTGTATTCCTTTGGTTTTTATGTATATGGTTTCTCTCATTGGCGTCATCTTTCCACCTGTTTAGCTCTTTCTGTAACCAGTAATAAAGCTGTGTGCGTGTTTTCCAAATTTTTTAACCTGACTCCAAAATTTTGTTTGCTTTGTGTCATTTTTGTGGTGATGAACTGTTCAGTGAGGTAACTAGTTGGTTCTGTGTTAGTGCGCTTTGTAATGGGACGAGTTATCATAACAAACTGAACCTTGAGTTTATCTTGTTTGGCTCATCTTCTCCTTGAGCTTTCCATCCTTTAGCTTCTTCATTGTGGTTCTCTTTTTTATCTGTAGCCAACCAATGAATTTGTATTTTTATTTGGCTGTCTTGGATTCCCTCAGGTTGAAGCTGTCATACATTTTGAGGATGACACTGAAGAGCTGCAACAGTGGGATCAACAGGCGAGAGTTTAGACTCTGCTTCATAGAAACTTTTAAGTAGTATTGCCAGTTTGTTACATTTTCTGTTTTAGAGGAGTTCTAACTTTTTTTTTGGTTGTTATAATGCCAGATTGTTGGCTTGTGTCAAGCATTGAATGACGTCCTGGATAGCATGGCAAAGAAGGGCATTGCAATTCCTGTCTGATATTATGGTGACCACTTAGAGGATGGTTAATTTTGCTATATGATGCACAAAAGAAGAGAAGCTAATTGTCGATGGCTTTTCTATTATTTTGTCAAGTCCACACATTGTAGTTTATAGTTTTGATTCCCTTGTTCATCTAGTTGAGAAGTTTCAGAAATTTTTATCATTAACGTCATGACTTCAACCAAGTCTGAGTAATTAATTGTTCAATTTATTTTTTCATTCCTCCCTACCATTTAGATCTCCCTTTTCAATTCCAAATGTCTTGAAGGAGGGTGCACTTGTTCATCATGGTACTATTTACCCTTGTAGCATATGGTGCACTAATGTGCATGCACTTGTTCATCATGGTACTATTTACCCTTGTAGCATGTGATGCACTAATGTGCATGGCAGGATTAGTTTTCTTTCTGTTGGCCTCGATGAGCAAGATACTTCTTAACTGTTTGTAATGCTTGCACGCACATACGATGTGACAATATGGGCTTAAACCTGCGAGCTAAAATTTGTGAGACGTCATGTTCTTTGTGCCGTATAACCATTATCAGGGTTCTCTGTGCTATACTAACCAAATCTCTGCAATGCAGCTGCAACTTATATTTAGTTGTGCCTCCAATCCCTACTCCGGTTACTTGACAAGAGAAATTATATCCTCCACAGTTTAAATCCAAGACAACCTTTTCAATTGGTTAGGACTTATTTTCTATAGTACGTAGCACTTTGATTTCTCATGCAGGAGTTTGTTAGCTCGACCATTCTAGTAAAAAGGTTGTACTTCTGTTGATGGAGCAAAAATATCATTTGCAAACTATGTAAAACAGAGCGTACAATATCTTCTGTACCTTCCCTCAGAACAGATTTCTGTACTAATTGATTTAACTAACAAAACCTGGTTCTTCTTTACGGTGGAAATGGAAAATGGTATAGAGAGTAGTCTACAAGAAGAAAAGGAGGGAGAGCAACTCCTTCCATATTTACAATGGGAAAGTGGCAGAGAGCACGGTCAGAAATAAGTGTCTTACCCCAGTGAGAAAAAAAATAGAGGTAAGAAACATTTTCCATGCCATCTGGTTACATTGAATGAACGAACAAATAGCTTAACTAACATTGCTCTCTTCGCTCTTCTCCCTCTAAATTTGCGGGGCGCAAGGCAGAGACAATTACCTCTTCCAGAGTACCACTTATCCTATATTCAGCAGAGACAATTACCTCTTCCAGAGTACTACCTATCCTATGTTCATTGCTGACAGAAACAAGAAACTAGTTGGGAGCTCTAGGGCGGCCCTCCCAATGTTCCCAATGTTGCATTGCTTAAGATATACTAAGCACAGAAAGTCTGAATCCAACAGAAAAATAGGCACATTGGAAAAGCTTGGTAAAACAAAACCAGGCAGATAGTTTAAGAACTATAAAGAGCCAAGCTACATCAAAAAAATCTGAATCCCAACAGTAAATAGGTGCTATCATAGTTTAAGAATTACTAAGAGCCAAATACTTCAAAAAGATGCTATCATAGTTTAAGAATTACCAAGAGCCAACCACTTCAAAAAGACTGAATCCCAACATGAAATAGGTGCTAACAGCTCATAATTACAAAAACTATAGTTTAAGAAATACCAAGAGCCAATTATTCTAAAGAAGTCTCAAAAGAGATTGTGTTAAAGGACTCAAATCGAGAGAGTGTGTGAAAAGAGACAAGTTATAATTACAAAAGAGAGAGATGAGAGGGTTGAATATGAAGAAAAAAAAAGTTTGTTTGTACTCTTGTACAAGGGCTTGATTTCAAGCTAACACTAACCCCTGTCTATCTAGTTTTGTTGTTGTTTCTTTGCAGGATTTTAGGGATGCCTACCCTAAGGAGTTGAAGGAACATGGTGAGATAGAACTTCACTCCAATTCTAGAGCTTTGGCGCAAGTTCCTGTCCCAGGAACAATAATACGAGTTCAAGACCATGGAGTAGGAGATTTTTGGTATCCATTGCAGAGGTGTGTGCTAGATGGAGAAACAATTGAGCTTTGTGTACTCAATTCAAAGGTACAAGTGAGGATATTTAAATCTGGAGATTGGGTTTGGGTGCATCTCAAGAAGCTCAAGCAATGGAATTCTAAGATTGATCCTGGAGGAGGTGGACCATTCCAAGTGATGAAGTGCATTAATGACAAATCTTACAAGCTTGGTTCACAAGGTGAGTGTAGTGACCATACTACTTTCAATGTTACTGAATTTTCTCCTATTGATTTTGTATATATCGATTCGAGGACGAATCGTTTTGAGGAGGGAGGGAATGATGCAAATTACCTAGGCAAGCTTGGAGACTTGGAGAATGGTGCATGCAAAGGCTACATTGGAGGCATCAAAGAGGATCATGGTAGCAAAGACAAGCTTGGACATGGCAAGCTCACTTTCAGAATTAAGTCCAAGATTCGATCTCACAAGAAATTCAAGAAGAGATGGAGATCAAAGCCATGGACGAGAAGAACACGTGCAAAAATTCCTGGAGCGCGCAGTCTCAGAATAAATTCACATCTCGAGCTCTACAACTCCGATTGCTACGATCTTGAACTTTCTGGAAAGATAAGACAAATATCTACAACTTTGATGTTGAGCTCAGAAGCTGAATCTGTCGTTTTCTTTATTTATAATGCACTTGAAGTCGACAGACAGATTCTGTCTGAAAATTCAGTATTGTTTTTATTATTATTTGGGCCAAGTCCATGTAATTGGGTTTTATTTGTGGGCTTTAGTTTTATTTAGTTGGGTCATTATTCTAAGGGTTTAATTAGAGTCCAAAATAATGTTGGATCAATTAAATCCTAGTCTATTTGGGTAGTCTAAAGTCGGCACCTAAAATTTTTGAAAAAAAAAAATCAAACTGCTGAGAAGAGTGCCTTCCACCACCGCTGCAAGCATAGCCTCCAAAAGGAAACAAAAAAAAACAAATTTGGCCTGAAACTTTTGAATTAGAAAAAAGCTAGAAACTTTTAAAAAATATCACCTTGTTCGCTCCTCCTTGAGATCGATTAAAGCTCCTTAGAGATGCAATTCCCGATGGCAGAAAGTTGCGAGCCATGACCGAGTAAATCATTTTGAACAAAGACAGCGGCACGGTGGTGTAAAAGGAAAAGAGCAGGCTGTAGGTTATGTAAATGGAAATTGAGGGTGTACTTATATGTGAAAAACTAGGGTTTCGCTTGTGTATATATACTGTAAATGGGCTGGACTTACGAATCATGCTTGGATAAAAATTTTGTATGGCCTTATTGTTTAATAATGGTTGTGTATGTACTATACAATACATGATACTTAATCAATGGCACGCGCGCGCGTGGAATCCTCTCAGATCTACACAAAGTCTTACCAGTCCAGAATCCAGATCTGAAAACCCCTTTCAACATAACCTTTATCCCCAAATCTAATCTTTAGCATCAGTAGTTGAGTCTTCATATTAGCAGAACTATAGATCTAGAATCCAAGTACCACTCTTTCAAAGCAGTGGTTTTGCGTCACTATCTTCATGGCTGCATCATCCTCGAGGAAGATTATCAACCTTCGGGGTGAAGAGGACGACAAGAAGGGGTCAACCCAGAGGAAAGCCTCGGGAAAATTGTTGCCCGTACCTTCATAGTAGGCCAAATAATCGGGGACTGTCGTCCTCACATAGGCCAGATTCGCAACCAGCTGTGTAATGTATGGTACATCAAGGGAGACTTCCACATAATCCCGAAACCCAACAACATGCTTTTGATCAGGTTCGAATTGGAGGAAGACAGAAAAAAAAAATCCTGAAGGGAGCTCCTTGGTTGATCTCGAATCACCTACTTTGCTTAAAGGGCTGGTTTCCAGACATGATACTCAGCCAGGTATCGTTCTGGCTTGTCTCATTTTGGGTTTAATTACATGATAGTCCTTCTCAGTTATTGGTACATGCGAACATTGTTAAAATTGGAGAAATATTCCCTATTCTCCATTACTATGAGCCTACTCTAGAGTCCATGTTAGGGTGGCAAGGGTTTATCCGGGCTAGAGTTGAAATTGAGACTGATAAGGCACTTATCCTGGGGATCTCATGCTTGGATTGGAAAGGGAATGAGATTTGGATCAAGTTCAAGTATGACCGACTGGGGGACTTCTACTACCGGTGTGGTATGTTGACAGTTGACACATCTAACTAGCAGGTGAAATCGAAAAAAGAAGCCAGAGGAAGGGATTAAAAGGCTGGACGAGGAAAGCTTTAGTCTATGGCGGAGGGCAAAAAAACTGTATGGCAAACACTACCCGAGCAAAAGACAGATGCAGATGAAAGCTATGGGGGATTCGATGCCTGGTAGGGTAGATGTCAACCATGATGACATCTCCCCCAACCCTATAGGTGATGTGATTCATGACCCTCTGACAAGCCACCGGAAACGAAAGGCCTTTGAGGACACCCCTTTGTCCCCAATCCAAGAATCAGCTCGGTGCGACCATACGGGCCTCATGAATACTAAGGCGGAGCTAGTAACAGAGATGCACGATGCGTCTCCAATATATGCATATTCCTCCAAAGCTAGTTGGAAATGCCTAGCACGTAAGAACAAGGTTAGTTACCAACCCACCACCATAGAGCTGATACAAGCATACGAGATGGAGAAGAAATGAAGCAACCCCCGTGAATGTTAAGGGAGTATGTAACCCAAAAGGGACCTGAGGGATGACCCCCTGAATGCCATGGAGTAATTCCGATGGTTGGTGGCCTAATATTTGTAGACTTAGTGCACATCCCGATAGCTTATTAGTAGGCTGATCACGAAAACATGTTGATGACTAACTTTTGGATGATTATTTGCCGCTTGTGTGTATCATTGTTATTTGCTTGTGTAACCACTTGCTTATTGCGGTGTGGACTCACCCTCATTTTCTACTCCCTTTGTTTTGGGCAAGAAGAGGTGACTGGTTTTGTGTGGAGCCCGAGTGATGCATTTTGTTAGGTGACGGGTACTTAGACATTCTTGTGCTCACCTAGAACATGTATAACTAAAAATATTGGCTTAAAGTAACACATATAGTGCCCCATTTTGATGTACTCGGATTATGTTAATATAAGTTGAATGTTTGTGTGATCATATTCGTACTTTATATTCCATTTCCTATCTTTATTGGTTACTGCATGGTAGATATAGATACATGTCGGACTAGATTCTATGTGTTGTTTGATGCAGGCCTTTGGGTGCCTCAGGTTAGCCTCTTGGGCCGCTTGGGTGCCTAGCCAGTTACGTGTTGACGGGGCGTGATAGTTTTTGGTTGTGGAGCATGGTTGTAATCGTTGTTAAGGGCCTTAGGTTTAAAAGGTTGCAAAAGGCTATTACCTATCATTAGAGATCATATGAAGGTGAGAGCTAACCTTTTTGTGTTGGTTTCCTTGTGCTTTGTATGTAGGTAAGCAAACAAAGAGAAAGTTAGGGAAGGAGGTGTAAGTGGATGTCTATGATGGACAATATGTCCATGATGCCTAGGATGTGGCTGATGAGGCTTGTGCCCTGGTGGATACAGAGGATGAGTTGCCCAATAAAACTGAGTATTCTGATGGATCGTAGAAAATGCCACTGGAAGTACCAAAAGCCAGACTACACGGAGTAAATCAGGCTGTTGAAACCCTTGCAGAATTGGTAGCCGATAAGCAACGTGGGATGCACCGTTAATCACCTTTATGAAGTTCGCCCCACCAATGTTTACAGGTGTCAAAAATGATGATCCACAATAATTTTTCGATGAAATCTGGAAATGATGTGAAGTAATAGAGTGCACATATCATAAATCAGTAGGACTTATAGCCATTCAGCTGAAGGAGGATGCTAATAATTGGTACCAATCCAAAAAGAGGGAAAGGGCAGCTGATGCATCACCCTTGACATGAAATGAATTTTTTGAAATGTTCCTTGCACAGTTTCTGCTCGAGTGTCAAGGATGAAAATGTGTATAAATTTAAATCTTTATGGCAGGGTGACCTGATTGTATTCATGAGGCTGTTCAAGTATGCTATGCACATGGTTCCGAATAAGCAGAGAAAAATCAAGAGATTTATTCATAGGTTGAAGACCTATATTTATAACCCTCTTGTTGCTCATGATTTCCCCTCCTATATTGTTGTAGTGGATAAGGTGAGGGCAATTGAAAAAAGGGCATGGAAAAACATAGTCGGGGTTGTGAGTGCCAAATAGGCTAAGCAAGAGGGCTCACAAAGCCAACAAAGCTATACTGCTGGTGCTAGACAGTTTTAGGAACGAGGATAAATACCGAGAGCACAATTCAGTGGCAGTTCTAGCTATGGTGCCCAAGCTCTAGTGCGAGCTCGGTGAGACCAAAGTCAACCAATAAGGAGTGCTCAAAGTGCACAAGTGAGATCCAATAGTGTGTTTTATGTGTGGCCAATTCAGGCATATGGCACGAAAGTGTTCTGTGGGGCAAAATATATGCTACTCATGTGGACAAATAGGGCATATAGTACGGGAATGTACTGTTAGGCAACCATCTACGGCATTTAGTGTGGCTTCACCACCACCAAGGCCACGAGGGGGCTGATAGCCAGTCTTCTTTTCAGAGCATGGGGGTTGCTGGTCATGGATTTGTTGGTAGGGGTAATAGCTACCAACTAGTTCAAAGCAGACTTGTTCATTGCTTGACCTAGGAGGATGCTAAAGCCTCCAACACAATTATGGCAGGTATTCAAAAAGTTAATTCTTGACCTACTTTGTCTTTAATTGATACGGGATGCAAACACTCCTTTGTTAATTCCCATCACTTGTCCGCAAATTTGTTATTGTTGCCCATGGCAGACTTTCACGTGATTATGAGCATAAGTTGGTTCTTTCAGTATGGTGCTCATATTGATTGTGCAAATAAGAGGGTGAAGTTTCAGCCAACTAGGGAGGCAAAATTATTCTTTCAAGGGAAGTTTATATCTTCTTAATCCTATATAATCTCTGCAGTAAAGGTAGCTCGGGTGGTACGACAAACAGATTGTTTATACTTGGCATCGTTACAAAATCTAGGTGAGCTGAAAATTTCAATTAATCAAGTTTCTGTTGGGTAAAAAAGTTTTTTATATCCCTTCACTTTATTGATTTCGCATTTGTTGTCCTTCTTCGTTTATTTTCACTCAAGTTGTCCCTCAAGTCCCGTTTTACCGGGACACGTTGTCCTTTTTACATGCTATTGCCTGGAAACTGATGTAATAATAACACGTGTCTGACGGATCCCACAGTCTAACTATTTGTTTATTATTTTTAACTTTTTATCTTTTTCTAAATATTAATTTCTAGAAATCTTTATTTAAACTTTCCAAACAGAACATAAAAATCAAACAAAAAAACTTATAATCCCCCTTGAACAGTAACATTCACCACCGCCACCGCGCCACCACACACCCACCCTCCCTCTCCCGTCTCTGCTGGCCACCTTTGCCGTCATTACAACCATCACCATTGCTTTTTTTTTTTTAATTCTAAACTAAGTACTTTATTGAGAAATAATATTTATAGAAGCAGGGCATGTGCAGAAGCCAAAAATTGCCCCTTCAGTATACTATCACCAAAAAAGCATTACACCAGTTCAAATAAAATTTAGCAACAACTCAAAAGAAACCCAGAAAAAGCGTAACCTTCACTGAAGCCATCACCACATGATGTCGCCACTACTGCCCCAGCTCCTCATCCCGTCGAATCCACATCGGATCCACTTTCTACTGCTCCACCAACGTTGCTATCAAAACCCAAAACACCCAAAATCAACCCAAATCAGCTACACCTTAAACAACCACGGCTAGACACCCGAGCCCTGAAATCCTCCCTTTTCAACCCATTGTATTCAACCAGCCGTTGCCAACAGCTAAAGAACCGGCAGAAATGGCAACACCCTATTTAATCCATCATTAATACCACCAAAACCCATTAATACAGTAACCCCCAATTTAATCCAACAACCACCGCATAAGTCAGACCAAGCGTCAACAACCAAGAACACAACTAAGTTAGACCCAGCGGTAACAGAGGCAAAATGAGAAAGATTTGGGGAAGACGAGGAAGAGGAGGCTTCGATGGGGGAGAGACAGGGGAATGATAGGAGGAAATAATTGAAGGGGAGTTGAAAGATTGAGGAAAAATAATTGAGAGGAGGATGAGGATGTGATGGTGGGTCATTTCCTCGGGCTTGTTTATCCAGTTAGAGTAATTGGTTTTTTTTAACATAATTAATTGGTTTATTTTTCTATTGCAATTAGTAACCTTCTATTACGAAATTTTATTGCAGAATGGTGGTTAGTGTTTGTGTGTAGGTCCCATCACCATTAATTGTATTTAAAAAAATGATTTGTTTTTTTCAAAAAAATATTTTTTAAAATAAAATTGGGAAAAAAAGGGAAAAAAGGATTAAAAAATAACAATCCAAGGGGGCATGTGACACGTGTCAGCATCATGATAATCGACCGGCTGTAGAGTGTAAAAATGATAGGGTGACCCGATAAATTAGGAGTTCAGTGACATAATGAGTGAAATTAAACGAAGAGGGACAACAAATGCGAAATCGATAAAGTGTAAGGACATACAAAACTATTTAAACCAGTTTCTGTTGTTAATGAATTTCTTGATATGTTTCCTGATGACTTGAAAGGATTGTCACTAGAATGTGAGATTCAGTTTGGTATTGAGCTTGTACCTGGAGTAGAACCCGTGTCAATTGCACGCTATTGGATGACCCGTATTGAATTATGGGAGTTGAAAACTCAATTATAGGATATTGAGCTTGTATCTGGAGTAGAACCAGTGTCAATTGCACGCTATTGGATGACCCGTATTGAATTATGGGAGTTGAAAACTCAATTATAGGATTTGTCGAATAAGAATTCTACTCAATAAAAAATATTTTTCTTTTACGAAAAAAGGAAAAATAATTACTCAATAATTTTTTTTACAAAAAAGGAAAAAAGAATCCTACTCAAACATTTTTTTCCAGAAAAAGACAAAAAGGAATTTTACTCAACAAAAAAATATTTTTTTACAGAAAAGTAAAAAAAATACTCAACAAAAAATATTTTTTACAAAAAGGAAAAAAAATTATACTTAATAAAAAATTATTTTCATTTTACAAAAAAACATAAAATAATTTTACTCAATAAAAATTATTTTTCTTTTACAAAAAAAAGTGGAAAAAATTTACTCAACATTTTTTTTAACAAAAAAGGCAAAAAAGAATTCTACTCAACATTTTTCTTAAAGAAAAAGGCAAAAAAAATTTTACTCAACAAAAAATTATTTTTTTACAAAAAAAGGTAAAAGAATTTTACTCAAAAATATATTTTTTTTTAACAAAAAGGCAAAAAATAATTCTTCTAAATAAAAAATTAACTTTTTTTACAGAAAGGTAAAAAGAAATTCTACGAGAGCAAACAGTAATACAATACTTTTTGTTTTTTTATCATTTATTATTTATTATTTGTTTTTAAAAAAATTGATTTTGTTTGGCCTGATATAGGAGTTCAGGTACGCTTAAAAAAACACCCAAACAAATTCCAAAACGAACAAATTAAACAAAAACCCAGGGAGCCTCCTCCTTCTTCTTCTTTCAATCTACCCTCTCTAATCTTTCTTCTTTTATTTTTTTAACCCTAAAATAAAAATAAAAAGAAAAGAAAAACACCAAAACATCTACCCTTGCCCCGTCCCTTCTCCCCTCCGCCTTTCTCCTTTTTTGACAAAAGAAGAAAGAAAAATTATTTCTCTCCTCCCACAGCTTCTGCACCCCCTTTCTGTCATCGTCCAGCACCTCCACGCCGCCAAGACCCCTAGCGCTGCTAAATCTTCATGCCAGCGAATAGCAGGTTCCCTCCTCTCTTTTGCCATTTGGGTTTTGTGTTGGTGGTGGACCAGATCGGCAATTGATGTTGGATTGATGGTGGATTGTTTATCGTCCTTGTTCGGTAAACGGTGGTAAAATTTTTATCATTTTGTATTTATTATTTGTAACTATTTGAATAAATATTATGTTTTGTAGAAATTAATAAAAAAATAAATATAAATAATTTTTGTTTTATTTTCTGCAAAAAGTAAAGAAATTATTGAATGGGTAAGTTGGACAGACAGTTAGCTGAAAGGAAAAAAAAAAAAAAAAGTCCCAAGTGTCCGTTATTGGATAACTTGGATTACCTGATTTAGGATTGGAACATGTGAATCCCAACCTGACATCAATGAACCCATCGCCTTGAAAATTTGTAATTGCTTTCTATCAACTTCACTAAACTCTTGTAGTACCTGTCACAGTGGTTCTGGTGTCCTGAGGTTTATAAGGTGGTGATACGACAATTTATTATTAATTTTTACTATTGGATGATGATGTTGGTGGTGAGTCTTATCCCTTTCTTGTTCTTATCCACGACGAAATTTTTTGCTCACGGTGAAGAGACAGATGAGCTTATGGACTCCATATTTAGGCGAAGACTTTGTGATGCGGTGGGTCGTATGTTGGGGATAAGCTCCGCCAAACTTTGCCATGTTAAAGGAAATGGTTTCGGCTTTTACACAGGAAATCCATCAACTTAGCCCACAGATTCTTCCTTGCATGAACTCCTGAACTGGGGGATTTGAAAGAATTATTTGTTTAATGATTTTCGATGTGATGTTTGTGCCAAAAAAAATATATTTACGGGCAGCACTTGATTATTTTTATATGATTTCCTGCGGGGACACGTTTTTAGAATATTCTGCATCTGGGTCAAATGGATTGGATCAGATACAATACAAGTTCTAGGCCGAAGGTAAGAAATCAATTTCCTAAATTCCAAGTTCATCCCAAACCTGACACATGTGAAGAAGGCGTCGTGTGCCCCATCTAGAATATTTTTGGACCTTCTAGTTGGTGTAGGAATCCTCCAAATCTGAAATGACGAAGTATGCAGATATTTGTAATTTTTTATTGTTTTTATCATGTACGTGGTTTTGATTTTAATCTGATACAATCTTTACGAAGGGACCACAACATGATTAAATGTAAAACATACAGGTAACTTCAAAATAAATCCGAAAGCACCGCACCTGTCAACATAAAAAAAGAATAGCGGAAACCAAATTTAGCCTTATAAGCTAAGATATTTGCCACTTCATGTTATCTAAAAACTACCTAGAAAAACACAGCTTTCCCAAATTCCTGATGTCCTGGAGAAGCATGCAGAAGCATATGGTAATTGAAGACGGATCACAAGAATTTTTACTAAAGAAGCAATGTCCTTATAAATCCTGTAACCTTCTACGTGGAAGCAAACTTTCAGGCGGCCTCATACTCCTGCTTAGATGTTGGTCATGAAAGGTTCAAGTCATAAGGATTGAAGATGTGAAGTGATAAATTGATTATTTATGAGAGAGTTTCACTCCTGTACTATTTTAAACACCTTTGAAATGACCAAAAAGAGAGATAGTTGGGACTAAATTTTGCTTTTATTTGTTTAACCACACTACATCCTTACAATTATACACCATATCTTATATATGAAAGTACTGAACTACTGATAACAAAGTGCAAACACACTCCACTGCAGATTACAGAACACAAGAAACATCATAACAATTACTTCAAAACGCTCGATCGAGGATGCAGAACTTAAATGGTAATCCCACGGTCTGCTTTTGTGTTGGACTGATTAGCGATATGAAACTGTGATGAGTAAGTGTTGGAAGGCCGATCAAGTGCAGGAGGCTCGTTCAGGAATGCCCAGTTGCTCCTAGTCCACCTGTGATCACCAAGAGAGGAACCACAAACATATAAACATAGTACTTAAGACATGATCAGACGTACCCTTAATTACATTAATTTTCATCATTTTGTAAGTGGAATCATTAGTTGTTACCAGCCATTTTTCTTTATGAGTTCCTCCAAGCTTGCCCCAGTTTCCTTGTCCATAAACCCTGTCCTGGTTTGGGCAAGAGGCAGGGAGCTTGATCTCAGTAACCTTGCACCATCAGTATCACCCTCCTGCCACCATAAAAAAACCCAAGTCAACATATTCATGTAAGAAAACCCACAAAAGAAATTAAGATGTTTTGAATGATCTAGTGAATTTGACTTGGAAAAAATAAACCTCGACAGTATCTGATCCACTGGAAATAGCGGTGAGATGTTCCTCCTCTATCTTCTTCTTTAACTTCCAGTAAGCTTCAATCTCTCCTTTGGTGAATGACCAATTCTTTTTGTACTTCCCTGATAACTTTCACTTCTTATAAGCAACGGTTAAGCCACAAAGAGTAAGAGGAAAAAGAAATGAAATCCATGCATCAATATATAATGATTACCCGACTTATGATCTGGGACGGGTGAGTCCCAACCTGCCATTAAAGACCCCATTTGCTCAAAAACTTGCAACTGCTTCTACTAACTTGGTACTATCACAAGATTTGTGTTGTTCTGCTGTTTATAGGCTGATTTATTTGTACTATTAACTGTTGTTATTGGTGGGTCGTCTTATCCTTTTTTTTTATGTTATCCACAGATAAAGTTTGTTTAGTGGAGTGGACTCTGGAGATAGAGCCTATTCTTCACCAAAAAGAAAGATGAATGAGCCTATTGACTAGGACGTTTATGATCTTCTGCGGACGTATGCGACCAGGTTTGTGTACAGAGACACCAAATGGAATCTATTAATGTATTAAGAGAAGAATCGTACAATCCAGGGTCCTTAAAATTGGGAAAATCTTTTTTCACAACTGTAAGAGCCCTGGAATGTTGAAGGTTTCTATTGCATGTATGGCTGTAGGATTTTGGAGATAGCAGCAAGATACTCAAACAGTGATCGAGTTTGTATTGCATCCCTAACATGAATTTTACACCTGAACTTTTTTTTTTCAGGAAAAAAAAAGGCATCAGTGCTGTCATCATCACCCCGTCGGTCCAGGTCCCGGTCAATACCGGTTACATCCTGGTATTAGACCCTCCTCATAGGAGAGACCGCCCTCGGGGCACCAGCGGACACCCTCACCTGCTATGCACCATAGTGTCCGGGAGTCACCGGACTCAACGGCCACCACCCCACCGTGTGGAAGGTCATATTCGACCACATTGCACTATGGAACTTGACTGGAAGTGCCGAGACTCAAACCTGAGTCCTAAAGATGGCAAGCTAAAGGCTTTACCACTGGGCCACCAACCCCGGTGGTTACACCTGAACTCAATGTACATGAAACGTAATGTCACATGTATAGGATTCTAACAGAAAATGTACTAGATTGTGTTTACTGTGATAAAGTGATATCCCATTGATTGATTGCCACACACACACAGTACATAATTTGTGTACAAAGCATAACATTTGTGATACCGAACAAAACAAAATTTGATTATTATTTTTTTCTTAGAAAAAATTAAATTTTCATTTTGTTTTATATACCTTGCTGTCGGATTAATATTTTCGGTGACTCGGCGCATCACACTTATAATGTGAAACCACTATCAATATTACAATTTTTTTACATGACAATTTATAAACATAGTTATAACTTATTATTATATTTTATCATATGAGTTATCTAATTACTAGGTTCTGAATAAAATGATGCAAGCCACACCTCGAAAATGTGTGAAAGGTATGGAGTATAATATTCTATTAAATAATTCAAAACTTCAATCTTTAAAACACGTACGTCTGGCTTACCCATGGATCTAGCCTGATGGCCATAACCAAACATATATGAATTTAGTCTCACAATAGTTGCAAGATTTACCCCAAGTTCCGAGTAATTTCTAAAATAACCCGAATTCAGGTTACAGTCAAACGATGCCCAGTTCCAGTCAAACGATGCCCAGTTCCAAGAAGAATTTGAGGAGCTAGGTAGTCAGGGGCCCCAACAGCTGAGTTCCTTCTCTCTTCTGTTCCTCCAGAGTGTGGATTAAGAGCGTCACCAGATGTGCCATTTGTCTCTGGTCCTGACAAATCAATTGTGCTGTTCATAAGGCCGATTTTTGATAGACCAAAGTCTGTAAGCTGGTTACAAAAGTAAGTGTTAGTACATTTCCAGCACTACAAACGAGCTGATAGTAAAATGAAATAACGAGCGACAACACTAGCGAGGACTATTCTAGTACGACAATACTTTCAAAATTCAAAATTTTTAGAGAGAGACTCTCCCTTCTCTCTAACCTCTCATCTCCCAAATTTAAATTGGGGGTTGCCATGGATGGTTCTCACACCATTCGTGGTGAACCTCCCCACATCTTTAGCTCATTTTCTCATTTCAATAATTTGTGTATAGATCTAGTACCTTCTAATGAGAATAAATTTAATTCTCCTTGTGAGATTCTTTTGTGCTTCCCATGGGCAAAGCCAAACTTCTCGGAATGCAAGTCATGGACGCAAGGTTCGCACCCAAGCATCTCTTGCATCGACGATTTACATCGAGTGGAAGGCGAGGCGAAGCGGTATGATGAAGATTTAGTACGCGGGTGGAAGCTCTTGAGTTAACTTCAACCCGTTGGTTCAATCTTCTGTTGGTGGACTCTCTCTGCAGGGGCCATTAGCGTTGATTCAAAAGTGTCGTCGGGGGCGGCCTATGGGAGCAACTCTTCGATTCGAGAGTTGTTTAGATGGTGCATCCTGTCTTTTATAGGACCCTTCATCGCGAAGAGCGCTATCCTTTTCCCATCCGTGGCTTTTGTGGCCACACCCATCATTACTAATTTCCTGCAAATCTGTTCCATAGAAGATTGTTATCGGCTTATCTTTGTTAACATTTCAGTTTATGTTATATGTTGTTATTTTCCTTTTACTCTTGTAATCGGATCCTTATTCGATAGGCTTGGTTTCGAACTATTGTTCATTTCCAAGTTTGTACTCTTTATTTCTATTTAATGATAAGTTTATGTGTTTCTGAAAAAAAAAAGAAAAAAAAAGAAAAAAAAAGGACTATTCTAGTACAACAAATCCGTCGATAAGAGAAGCAAGTGAAAGACGCTAGTATATACTTTTCCCTGCATATGCGTTTAAAAAATTTCGGCATGAATAATGCCATAACTTGAAAGTCAAATATAATACAAGAGAATCTCATATAGGAAATCTTAATTACCGTAAAAGTTGCTCGATCCGTCCACCAAAAGTGTCAATTACAAGAGCCCTGAGCTTGCTATTCTGTAAAATATCCTGCAAATCCTGCATACAAGCAACCAAATCCTCGTAGGAGCCTTCCCTTGATTTTACTCTGATACAATCTTTATGAAGGGACCACAACAGGATTAAATGTAAAACATACAGGTAACTTCAAAATAAATCCGGAAGTACCGTACCTGTCAATATAAAAAAGAATAGCGGAAACCAAATTTAGCCTTATAAGCTAATATATTTGCCACTTAATGTTATCTAACTACAACATAGAAAAACACAGCTTTCCCAAGTTCCTGATGTCCTGGAGAAGCATGCAGAAGCATATGGGGATTGAAGAGAGATCACAAGAAATTTTAGTAAAGAACCAATGTCCCTATCAATTCTGTAACTTCTACTTGGAAGCAAATTTTCAGGCTTCATACTCCTGCTTAGATCTTAATCATGAAAGGTTCAAGTGCATAGGGATTGAAGATGTGAAGGGATACATTGATTATGATAGTTTCACTTCTGTACTATTTAAAACACCTTAGAAATGACCAAAAAGAGAGTTGCATTGGGACTAAATTTTGCCTTTATTTGTCTAACCACACTACATCCTTACAATTATACACCATATCTTAATATATGAAAGCACTGATAACAAAGTGCAAACAAACTCCAGTGCAGATTACAGAACACAAGAAACATATAACAATGACTTCAAAACTCTCTAAGATGCAGAATTTAAGTGGTAATCCCAAGGTCTGCTTTTGTGCTGGACTGATTAGCGATATGAAACTGTGATAAGTGTTGGAAGGCCGGTCAAGAGCAGGAGGCTCGTACAGGAATGCCCAGTTGCTCCTAGTCCACCTGCGATCACCAAGAGAGCAAACATTAACATATAAACATAGTACTTAGACATGATCAGACGTACCCTTAATTACATTAATTTTCATCAATTTGTAAGGTGAATCATTAGTTGTCATACCAGCCATTTTTCTTTATGATTTCCTCCAAGCTTGCCCCAGTTTCCTTGTCCATAAATCCTGTCCTGGTTTGGGCAAGAGGCAGGGAGCTTGATCTCAGTAACCTTGCACCATCAGTATCACCCTCCGCACAAAAAAAAACCCAAGTCAACATATTCATGTAAGAAAATCCACAAAGAAATTAAGATGTTTTGAATGATCTTGTGAGTTTGACATGGAAAAATAAGCCTCGACAGTATATGATCCACTGGAAATAGCGCTGAGATGTTCCTCCTCTATCTTCTTCTTTAACTTCCAGTAAGCTTCAATCTCTCCTTTGGTGAATGACCAATTCTTTTTGTACTTCCCTGATAACTTTTACTTCTTATAAGCGACGGATTAAGCCAGAAAGAGTAAGAGGTAAAAGAAACGAAATCCATGCATCAAATATGATTACCTGACTTATTGTTGGTTTTTTTAGGGAGGAGACATATTGGAATGAAGTATATCTCTGGGATAAAATCCACCAGTGTGGTTAAATCCATTTGAGGGATCAAAATTCTTGTGGGAATCAAATTTATTTTCTTCAATCAAAGAATTACATATTTATAAGCATAAATTATAACAACTTAGTATAAGTCGCTGAGCCACCTTTCCTAGTAATTAGGCTACTAACCTATTAGCAACCTACTAACATACTAACTACCCACTAATTAACAAGTCGTCCTAACTTTTAAGGTAAACAAATCAATAGACTTGACTACTTCTAGATAATATCTCAAGTGTCAAAGTCACACATATTCAACACTCCTCCTTGACTTTGATACTACTTCATTCCCTCTTGAGTTCTCCTCCTTGACTTTGATATTGCAACATTCTTTCTTCACTTTGATGTTGCTTCCGTCATCTAACGTTGGCTTCTGATGTTGCCACAAACAAAAAACTCTTCCTTCTCTTATTCAATAACATTAGCATCATTCATTTGTCGCTGCTACGAACTCTCTTCTCCTAGTGTCGGCATTTAGAAGGTGGACCATCCCTCTTAAAATTTTCAAAAAAAATTGTTAGAATTCTTCAGAAAAATTTTCTCTTTTGATCCTTACCTTCTTTCTTGGACTAGCAGCAGCAAACAATACACCTTCACTATTTTTTCTTGCCTGATCATTCTTCTTTGTTCTTGAGCTCGTAAAGAGCCACCTCATTAATTGACATGTTAGCTACAAATTTTAGCTTCATACCTTTCTGGTAAAGTAACTAGAATTTTCTCCACGATTCTCTTGTCAGGCACTTCTTCACCAAGCACTTCCCTTTGTTCATAATCTCTTCAAGTCTGTATGCATACTCCCTGACATTTTCAGCTTTACTCATTTGCTAAATTTCAAATTCTCTACGCCTTAGAATTTGAAAATACTTGGCTTTTTCATCTCCACGGTACTCCATTATGAATAGTCCCATATCTCTTAAGCCAACTTTACTTGTACATCTTCATGTTGTTCTCCTTATAGGACTTCATTTGTACCACTATTTTGATTTTCGTGCAACTCTGGCTCAAATTCCCTTCAATGGCTTCCCACAATCTTCAACTTGTAGATGTATCCTCATTTCAGGAACTGTTGCAAACAAGACTGACATTACCTTGTACATCTTCATGTCGTTCTCCTTGTGGGACTTCACTTTATTTGTGCCACTATTTTGATTTTCTTGCAACTCTGGCTCAAATTATCCTTCAACGGCTTCCCACAATCTTCAGCTTGTAGATGTATTCTCATTTTTGCTGCCCATTCGTTTCAGCCAATGAATTTTCATATAAGAAGCCTACTTGATTTGAAATTTTCAGCGGACATTTTAGGTTGGTGTTTAGGTGTTTTGGTATTTCCTCACTGAAACGCCCGTGTCCCAATTTATTAATTTAAAATAGAATTTAAATATAAAATGACTAATTTGCCCTTATCATTCCCAGGACACGAAAATCATCAACAACATGATCACAATTTAATCAAATAATAAATAATACAAAGGAAACATGTACGCAGCGGAAGACAAAAATAGAAAGCAACATGCATGCAATGAACCCTATGGATCCGACCCGAGGAGGAAAGCACCGCCACCTACTGATATGCACTCCTGATCATCAATCAGTTGTCCTGCATAAAATCTGTGAGGGGGTGAGACCAACCACTGTCTCACCGCAAACAAATAAACCAGTGTATACAAATACAAATCAACTACAAATACATCGGCATCAAGCATCAGCAACCACAATACACAGAACAAGACATCATCAGACTACAACCATCACTTATCATTACTTATATTATTATCTTTGTTATTAGGTTTAAATATTTTATTAGGGCCCTCTACTGTGTGCGTCGAGCTCGGTCCCGTCTCATGAGACAACCAGGGCATAAGCCCAATATAACCAGGCACGAAGCCCAAACATATCCATAGAGAGAGAGATAGACAGAGAGAAAGAGGGAGGTAGAAAGGGGGAGGTAGAAAGAGGGAGGTAGAACCGGTCATAACAGACCCATATGCTAAACCGCATATACCATGCTAAACCGCATGAAATCCCGAGGGGTATCTCTTCCCGCTCGAACCAACCGGTCAACAGCCCCACAGTAGAATTATTATGTTTCATTATTCTCAATAATGTTTTAAGAGTTGTGCCATAAATTATGATCAAACAGTGTTGTGTGGATTTAATATCTTATTCTCAAGTCCGGGCCCCCAGCCCACAGTCCACCACACAAACCACAATCTATATCTTATGTGTTTATCATAACGAAACAAGTCATACTAGACAGGCACAATACATCACATCGGACAACAGGTCACATAATCAGGCACACCACGTCATAGGTATCATCAACATAATTCACTTTGCAAATAGCAACATCAGCACAACAGGCAAGCATGCATACAGCATTCAAGACCAAACAAATAATACCACTTCATAAACCAAGACAACTAACCGAGCATTGTAGGCAGTAATGCATACAAAGGTTTATAAGTCCTCACCTGGATCATGTAGAAGCTAGAGCTCTATCCATCTACTCCTCAAGTACATCCAGTGCCTAAACATATAGTCACATGTACCACTTAAACATACATATAGTCACATGTACCACTTAAATATTCATTCAAAAGACAAAGAGCGCAGGCATGCTGTGTACTTAGTTATATAAATTTATCGACCACTATCCTCAACCCGACACGGGATAGTAGACGAACTAAGAACTAGGCCCAAAATCTTAGTAAAACCAAAGATCCACTTAAGAACCAATTTAATCAAGTTCAATAAAATGCCAAGTGTATAAGCCACGACCTCAAAGCTGGAAACCAAATTATAATGTTAACCAATTGTCCTATGTGATAATATTTTCTTTTACAAAACTTTCAGTAATAATGTTATGAAAATCCCATGAATAGAAATCATGGTTCCATGGCGCAATACTCTAAAACAAGTCCATTGCACAGGAACAAATCCTTTTGGTCATAAGCCTTGCATCACCGATGGATTGAAAACAATTTAAATGCCACGTATATGATCAAATGATGCAAGAATTCATAAACATGTGTTTGCTAACTCGAAAATATTAAATAAAAAATTTAATGAAAACCAGATTATTAAATTCACAAGGAGTCCACGTGAAACGCACCACCCTCTGCACTTGTAACCAATTCACACAAATGGTAATGTTGCTTCCCAATTATTTAATGTGTAAGAGTTGACCATATGTGCCAAAAATATGCGTTCTGTTCAACCGACAATGTCAAGACAAATAGGCACTTGTTTTATTTGTAGGTGTTCGACTCGATCGGCAATAAATAATTGGCAATCCTGTTTCATATGAAGGTTATGTCTGGGAAACGATTAACACAGAACCAAAAACTACTTCAGAAATAAATCTTTCTTTTTAGTGTATTAAATGTTCCACAACCACTAATACATTATGCCACTTACTATCAAGTTACAACTTTACAGCCAATCACAATTTAAATTCCCAGCAACTGCAGGTGGTCCTTCACTCTAATTCAACGCTCACAAACAAAAGAACGATGAATAATGAGTCGTGAAACCTTACCCGATAAAGGACTCGACCTGAACATAGAATCACGACAATGGATTCCGTCCACCAGCAAACACCCACACAAGTTTACCGAAACAAAATCCACAACTGAGCACAGCCTGGGTTCAAAACGCAAACCGACACGATCCCGCCATCAACGAACCCAGACTCACCACCAACAACCAAACCCACATTCACATTCCAAAAACCCAATTAGAACAAAAGCCCGAATATTAACAAGAACAAAAGAGAGAGACCCAAGGGGGAATAAGGAAAGAGGAGATGGGCATTACCGGCTCACCGCAACAACGTGAATGGTGGCAGCAGTTTCTAAAGATTTCAAAAGAGACGAGAGTGAGATGAAAAGAAAAGAATGGGGATGCAGAAAACAAAATGAGGAAAAGAGAAAAAGAAAATGAAAGTCATGGTTGATGCGGCTCGAGGAGAAAAAGAAATGAGAGATTAAAAGTAAGGTTTGTTTTTTTTTTTAACTAAAGCTCACACCCTAATTCTCCTACTAACCAAAACGACATCTCCTTGGAATGTCCTTAAAATTGCTTTGTGTCACAATGTAGGAACCAAAAATAATTTAGTATTTTATGTCATACTCTCCCAGAACTACTTAGTATTTGGTCAATACTACAAACACAATTTAATTTTGGAAGGACCTCGGTCTTGGAATTAATCCCAGCATAAAATATCAATATCATTAGAAACAACTTAATGAAATTTAGTAGAAACAAATTCCCCTGACCAATTTTTTTTAAAAAAAAATTCCAAGAAGGTAAAATTAGGAAAATAACTAAAAAAAAATATTATGTAAATAAAAATAATTAGAAATTCGGGGCATTACAGTTCTACCCCACTTAACAAAATTTCGTCCTCGAAATTTACATAATAAGTCAAGTAGCCAACCGCTTAACTGACACAAACAAGTATTTTCCGACATCATAATACCGTTGGCCAAAACTACCAAGTAGAACCGTCATGTCCACCAATCAGATTTCCAAGCAAGAACTCACATATACCAAGTCGATCATCGACTTTAGTCAAACATGATCTATAGAGCATAAGATCAGAATATTAACCCAAGAGTCTTATCCAATCATCATCATCATTGATAATACCAGAATCCATAAACCATTTATTTATTATCACCCAACCAAAAATATCCAATCTTCAATCCACTAAGCATATCCTCAGATAACAGAACCCAAAATTGTTACCTAAGTAACCAGATCGTAACTCCCATTGTGAATACCACAAGACCAAAAATCCATACATTTTCTGAACCTCAAAGTATTTCCTTAATCATACACCAATCCAATCAAAATCGTATATATATACCGGATCATACCTTAGGGACTAAAACCCGATCTTTACCGAAGTATCACAATTTTAGTTCCAAAACTTAGGTTCCTCAAGACCCAAACATCCTTTCATAATTCATACTTATAAATCTATCGCCCAAGCCACACTTAACATGAATACCAAAGTTTCTTTGATAAAGAACTTAAAACATCAATGTATATCTCATGACGTAACTTAACAAACTAGCAACTAAATCACAGCACACGAGATCACCTCAAAAGAATCAAACCTCAATACGAACATACTATCAGCATTCCCTTCCAACATATGGGCTATAACCTCAACATAAATTCATGATCGAAACCTTTTTATCACAATCACCATTAATATTCCCAAACTCATCAAAGTTAAGTACCTCAAGTATCATTAAAAGATTTTTCCCCCAAATATACCATTAGATCAACCTCAAACTAATTAAGGAAATCATCTCGAACTCCGAACAGGACTTAATCCATAAAATAATTTCACAAGTAAATTCAAATCCTTCAGCTCAGCAAATCAGACCACAAATAATTTGATCACCAAGATTACAAAAATCATATCCACAAGTATCACATCAGATCATCCTTTGATAGATGTAAACTCCAAAACAAAACCGATGGTTCTTACTTGTATTGGCCAGTTTCACACAGACACGAAACACAAGCAAAGAGTCAAGAGTCCACACCGACCCTGACAAAGCAATGGATATTCCACAAAATAAGCCTTGCTACAGCCTAAGCCGTAAACACAAGCATACCGTTCAACGTCAATACCGGGTCACTCCGACCCTCAGCAGGTGCGTGTCCTCCACCGGATCCATAGTACGACTCCTTATATGAATGCATATGACAATGCAATAGACGACCCAAAAGGAGCAGACTTATGCACATAAGAGCATAAGACATACGAACTCATCCCGAAGGATCTACAGCCTGCTCCGCTACCAACTGAAACGCCCGTGTCCCAATTTATTAATTTAAAATAGAATTTAAATATAAAATGACTAATTTGCCCTTATCATTCCCGGGACACGAAAATCATCAACAACATGATCACAATTTAATCAAATAATAAATAATACAAAGGAAACATGTACGCAGCGGAAGACAAAAATAGAAAGCAACATGCATGCAATGAACCCTATGGATCCGACCCGAGGAGGAAAGCACCGCCACCTGCTGATATGCACTCCTGATCATCGATCAGTTGTCCTGCATAAAATCTGTGAGGGGGTGAGACCAACCACTGTCTCACCGCAAACAAATAAACCAGTGTATACAAATACAAATTAACTACAAATACACCGGCATCAAGCATCAGCAACCACAATACACAGAACAAGACATCATCAGACTACAACCATCACTTATCATTACTTATATTATTATCTTTGTTATTAGGTTTAAATATTTTATTAGGGCCCTCTACTGTGTGCGTCGAGCTCGGTCCCGTCTCATGAGACAACCAGGGCATAAGCCCAATATAACCAGGCACGAAGCCCAAACATATCCATAGAGAGAGAGATAGACAGAGAGAAAGAGGGAGGTAGAAAGGGGGAGGTAGAAAGAGGGAGGTAGAACCGGTCATAACAGACCCATATGCTAAATCGCATATACCATGCTAAACCGCATGAAATCCCGAGGGGTATCTCTTCCCGCTCGAACCAACCGGTCAACAGCCCCACAGTAGAATTATTATGTTTCATTATTCTCAATAATGTTTTAAGAGTTGTGCCATAAATTATGATCAAACAGTGTTGTGTGGATTTAATATCTTATTCTCAAGTCCGGGCCCCCAGCCCACAGTCCACCACACAAACCACAATCTATATCTTATGTGTTTATCATAACGAAACAAGTCATACTAGACAGGCACAATACATCACATCGGACAACAGGTCACATAATCAGGCACACCACGTCATAGGTATCATCAACATAATTCACTTTGCAAATAGCAACATCAGCACAACAGGCAAGCATGCATACAGCATTCAAGACCAAACAAATAATACCACTTCATAAACCAAGACAACTAACCGAGCATTGTAGGCAGTAATGCATACAAAGGTTTATAAGTCCTCACCTGGATCATGTAGAAGCTAGAGCTCTATCCATCTACTCCTCAAGTACATCCAGTGCCTAAACATATAGTCACATGTACCACTTAAACATACATATAGTCACATGTACCACTTAAATATTCATTCAAAAGACAAAGAGCGCAGGCATGCTGTGTACTTAGTTATATAAATTTATTGACCACTATCCTCAACCCGACACGGGATAGCAGACGAACTAAGAACTAGGCCAAAAATCTTAGTAAAACCAAAGATCCACTTAAGAACCAATTTAATCAAGTTCAATAAAATGCCAAGTGTATAAGCCACGACCTCAAAGCTGGAAACCAAATTATAATGTTAACCAATTGTCCTATGTGATAATATTTTCTTTTACAAAACTTTCAGTAATAATGTTATGAAAATCCCATGAATAGAAATCATGGTTCCATGGCGCAATACTCTAAAACAAGTCCATTGCACAGGAACAAATCCTTTTGGTCATAAGCCTTGCATCACCGATGGATTGAAAACAATTTAAATGCCACGTATATGATCAAATGATGCAAGAATTCATAAACATGTGTTTGCTAACTCGAAAATATTAAATAAAAAATTTAATGAAAACCAGATTATTAAATTCACAAGGAGTCCACGTGAAACGCACCACCCTCTGCACTTGTAACCAATTCACACAAATGGTAATGTTGCTTCCCAATTATTTAATGTGTAAGAGTTGACCATATGTGCCAAAAATATGCGTTCTGTTCAACCGACAATGTCAAGACAAATAGGCACTTGTTTTATTTGTAGGTGTTCGACTCGATCGGCAATAAATAATTGGCAATCCTGTTTCATATGAAGGTTATGTCTGGGAAACGATTAACACAGAACCAAAAACTACTTCAGAAATAAATCTTTCTTTTTAGTGTATTAAATGTTCCACAACCACTAATACATTATGCCACTTACTATCAAGTTACAACTTTACAGCCAATCACAATTTAAATTCCCAGCAACTGCAGGTGGTCCTTCACTCTAATTCAACGCTCACAAACAAAAGAACGATGAATAATGAGTCGTGAAACCTTACCCGATAAAGGACTCGACCTGAACATAGAATCACGACAATGGATTCCGTCCACCAGCAAACACCCACACAAGTTTACCGAAACAAAATCCACAACTGAGCACAGCCTGGGTTCAAAACGCAAACCGACACGATCCCGCCATCAACGAACCCAGACTCACCACCAACAACCAAACCCACATTCACATTCCAAAAACCCAATTAGAACAAAAGCCCGAATATTAACAAGAACAAAAGAGAGAGACCCAAGGGGGAATAAGGAAAGAGGAGATGGGCATTACCGGCTCACCGCAACAACGTGAATGGTGGCAGCAGTTTCTAAAGATTTCAAAAGAGACGAGAGTGAGATGAAAAGAAAAGAATGGGGATGCAGAAAACAAAATGAGGAAAAGAGAAAAAGAAAATGAAAGTCATGGTTGATGCGGCTCGAGGAGAAAAAGAAATGAGAGATTAAAAGTAAGGTTTGTTTTTTTTTTTTAACTAAAGCTCACACCCTAATTCTCCTACTAACCAAAACGACATCACCTTGGAATGTCCTTAAAATTGCTTTGTGTCACAATGTAGGAACCAAAAATAATTTAGTATTTTATGTCATACTCTCCCAGAACTACTTAGTATTTGGTCAATACTACAAACACAATTTAATTTTGGAAGGACCTCGGTCTTGGAATTAATCCCAACATAAAATATCAATATCATTAGAAACAACTTAATGAAATTTAGTAGAAACAAATTCCCCTGACCAATTTTTTTTAAAAAAAAATTCCAAGAAGGTAAAATTAGGAAAATAACTAAAAAAAATATTATGTAAATAAAAATAATTAGAAATTCGGGACGTTACACTCACAAACCTCTCAGGTCCCTTAAGAACAAATAAAGCGCTCCGCTACCACTTTGTCGGTTTTTTTTTATTTTAAGGAGGAGAAGAGAGGAGGAGGAGACCTATCAGAATGAAGTTTATCTCTGGGATAAAATCGACCAGTGTGGTTAAATCCATCTGTGGGATCAAAACCCCTGTGGGAATCAAATCCATTTTCTTCACTCAATTAATTACATATTTATAAGCATAAATTATAGCAGCTTAGTATAACCCACTAAGCCACATTTCCTAGTAATTAGGCCACGAACGTATTAGCAACCTAGTAACATACTAATTACCCACTAACACTGTAACAAAGTTAGTGGTCCTAACTTTTAGCTTAAACAAATCAACAGACTTGACTACTTCTAGATAGTATCTAAAGTGTCAAACTCACATATATAAGCACACATATTCAACACTTATGATCTGGGACGGGTGAGTCCCAGCCTGCCATTAAAGACCCTATTTGCTCAAAAATTGTGCAGCTGCTTCTACTGACTTGGTACTATGTGTGAACATCCAAATTTGACCCACTAATATTCTATTAATTTGAATTATGAATATATTTTCAACTATGGATTAATGAGATGATTTAATCCCAAGTTTGAGTATTTTTGCAATTTAATTTAATGGAATATTAATATTATTTTTTTTGAATTTTTAGTTCGGAATTATTGAGATGATTTAATTCTGATTTAAATGTATTTAAAGGTTTAATTATAATAAAATAAAGATATTTTATTATTTTAGGCTTTTATTTTATTTTTAGGCCCTTTTGAGATTATTTTGGATTTTTAAATAAATAAGAGCATGAATCAATTAAATATGGATCCTCTAGCAATTCTGGCCCATCAAAAACACAAAGCTTAGCAGCCATTTAACCCTAAATTCGTCCAAAATTCATGTTAAAATAATTCCTTAATTGTTTTTGGTGACTTATGGTAATTAGAGTGGAGTGGAGAGAAAGAAAACAAATTAGGAAAAGGGGTGAGGGTAGGCTACAAGTTAGGAGGTTTTTTGGAGCTTTAAACAGGCAAAAAACCAATTAGAAAGGGCGTGGGAATAAATTAGAGGCGAAATAATGGGGATCAAAACCGAAAAGGAAAGATCGAAATTGGAAATAGGTGCCGGTGGACATGGAGACATGACCGCCAGCACTTGGCGGGCTTTAAGACATGACCGCCAGCACATGGTGGTCACCGCGGCATGACCGCCATGATTGGGTGGTCATCGCTTCCAGTTCCGGTAGTTTTCCAGATTTTTCCTCTTTTCTTGATTCTGGGTATCTACAGTTGGATTTAGGAATTCAATCCTGACCTTTAGATCAACACTACGTCCAGACCCCTAAATACTATAAATAGGACCCTCGATTCACCCTCATTAACACAATTTTTCTCTTCCCTCTCTATACACACATAAGCTTAGGTGATTGGAATAATTCTCTAATTCCAAGCTTAGGAATCCTAGAAAGGGTTGAAATTCTGGAGGAATTTTGTGAAGAGGAGTAACAACAAGGAAACAGTAAAAGGAGAGCAAGGGAAGGAGAAAAAGGAGGTGAATTGAAGCAAACTTGTGGAGAAGAAGTGGAGGAACCCGAGCAGAAGATTGTAGTGCAGGCAGTCCCGGAGGAATCACCATATCTAGAGCTGTAGGCATTAGTTGACTGCATTCTTAGAGTCTCTGGAAAGCTAAGAGGAAGGGCTACAAGTTTGCTGTTGACACCAGAAGCCGGTTCGTCCTCTTTCTGCCTCGAGTTCCATCTTAAATTTGAGATAAAATTCTGCTAAGAAGTGGTAAGCAGGTAGGATCTAGAGGAGGGGATCAAGAGGTAATTCATTCTAACTCTTTTTTTCTGTGGCTACTATGATGTCATGATGTTGTTGATGTGATTGTTATGTGATGTATGTAAGAACTACGTGAGCTTGTGAACACCCAAACTTTGACCCGTGAATTTTAAGTATGCTTGAGCCATGAGATTGATGAGATGATTTGGTCTTTGGTTAAAGTATATTTGGAATTTATTTTATAAGAATTTACATATTTTTGTAATTTAAACCTCTATGTGTTTGAAACTTAGGATTAATAAGATGATCTAATCTTAAGATAAAAATATATACCATGTTTTAATTTATTAAAATATGTTTTACTTCATTTATTTGGAGTTTCTTATTTATTGACGAGCATGAAATTACACACTTTTACAACATGCGATGTAGTCTTTTGGCCTAGCATTTAGTATCAATTCATGCATTTAAATAAGAAATCACTTGCTTTTACACCAAATTCTACTTTCCTAGCTCTTGTTTGCTTTCAGGTGCAATTAGGTCCTTTCTGGAGTGGATTTTGACGATTATGGCCCGAAAGCGGTGAGGCGCTGCTGAATGCCCAGTTCCAGTACAATCTGTACCTGTGACAGCGTCCAGATACATCCTGACAGCGATGCTACGTCAAAGTCTTTGTTTTATAATTGTTTGGAGACTTGCGCCTAAATTCAAGGAGATTTTATTGAAGCTCATATGGACACTCTCTGAAAGGAAAGAAAACTTTTGCTGCTAGGTTTTGAGAAGAAAACTTATTTTCCAAGACTTAGGATTTTAATCAAAGATTTTGCTCTCTATAAATAGAAAAGAATAAAATCCTAAGAGGGGAGAGAGCTTTTGCCCATCGACATACCTTCTCTTCTCCAGCAAAAATTCATCTTTCAAAGCAGGAAGAAGTGGAGAATTCGGCAAGAATTAAAGTGAAGACTTCTAGGCTTTTATTTAACAGCATGTCGACATTCATCACTATTGTTGTTTTTAGTTTCTTCATGAAGTAAACCTTTATGTCTAGGTTTATTGGATGTAGCTATAGTTTTATGTTTGAGTAATAATTCATGTTTTGGTTTCTATTATTCGTTATTACCTTGATTTGTGTATAAAGAGCTTAACAGCGGATGTGGCTTGATCACCCTCTTGTGCACCTTAGACGACTTAGTGAAGCACCAACCGGAAAAGCTAAGAAATTAGAACGTTCCATACTCAGCCTCTACCCTGCTAGTAAGAGGATCTCTACTTTTAGGTTAGTTGAGGATCAAGCACCTAGCACAGCACTCACTCTGCCCTACATTTGGACTAAAGCGAGCGGATGCAAGGTAGTCTCGACTAGGATAGATCTATAAAGCGAGTGGATGCAAGGCATAGATTAACATAGGCTAAGGACCCTACAAGGTAGACGAATAGATTGGCCAAACAATAGTTTTATTACTTAGACAGCACATGCTGTAGTGAACCCCCAACAACCTAGGTTCCCTTATTACTGCATCTTTTCACCAGTACACTCTGTCACTTTACTTTTAGTCTGTTTACTTTGTTTTATTTAGTTTATTACCCTCACCCATTCGATACTTTTATTTACTTGTTGTTTTATAGTCTAATCGATCGAAAGCTCTAAGGACAGTGTTATTTTGCAGTCCCTGTGATTCGACCTTGTTTACTACAGTATTCTGTACACTTGCAGCTCGTTTTGCATCGAACATTTATTTTAACCCAATTATATTGAGATGATTTATTTTTGGGTTAGAAATGAATATAAAGGCCTAGGTTAATGGAATATGCACCTTTTTAAAGTTGATCAGCCCATAAACACATTTCTTGCAAACTAATCTTAACTCTGATTTTCGTGAAAAATCAGAATTAAATCATTCTTTAAGAATAATTGTGTGTTTTGGTATGATTTTGCATAAAATGGGGGATTTAATGCATATCAATCAATCATGAAGGTTTAGGAAGAGTATTAATCAAGAAAAAAGGATATTCTAGGTTGATTAGGGGTTAATTACACAGTCAGATCAAGTCAAGACGGAATTAGGGGATGGAGATTAAAAAAAAAAGGAAAGAACGGGTGAAATGCAAGGAGCCGGGTGGCCATCCACAAATGACCGCCAGGCCTGGCTGTCATCCAAGGGATGACCACCGGCCATGGCGGTCATGCATGCCCAGAAATCCGATTTTTCCCATTTACTCCTAATTTGATTCTACACGGTTTTGGCCCAGATTTCTGGCCATGACCTTGATCATTAAGAGGTCCACACCCATACACTCCCCAGAACTCTATAAATAGGGCCTCTCATTCACATTCAAAACACAAAATCTCTTTCATACATACCCCCCCCCGCCCCCCCCCGCCCCCACAAGCTTTGGTGCTTGGAGAAACTCTATCTCTCTAAGTCCAAAAATATTTAGATAGGCAGAAAATCTGGAGAAATTTTGTAGAAAGCATCAACTAGAAAGCAGAAAGGGTAGACCGAGAGGGGATCATAGATTGAGCTAAAGAGTGGAAAGAAAATGGTTGGAGAACACAATCCAAATCAAGGAGCTAGAGGAGGGCTACATGAGGTAATCTTAGATCCCATTTTGTCTATTATTTTTTGGTGATTTGATGATGAAGATGAGGCTTTTAATGATGTAAGTATTGTGATGCCAAGTGCTTTCCACTCCTTAGCAGAATCTTAGCCTGAATTCAATTAGTAATCTAGTGTTAAAGGGAGCCGAATCAGCATCTGATGTAAACAGAAAACTTATAGATCTATCTCTTAACTTTCTAGAGACTTCAAGAACGCAGCAATCCGACCACTACAGCTCCAAATATCACAAATCTCCCGAGAGTGGGCAGAGAGGATGTTCCCTCTCGAGTTTGCAACCTCTTCCCCAGTTGGACTTCTTCTTCCTCTCCTCCTGCTACTGCTCCCTGCTACTCCTCCAGGAGATCTCTCCAGAAAATCAGCTACTCTTATGCCCCAAAATCCTAGAGAAAGAGAATTTTTCTCTATGTTCTCTACTTTGAGTGTGTAGAAGCTATTCCTCTCTCATGTCTCCAATTTGTGAGGAGGGAGGGTTCTATTTATAGTGTTCAGGTCCAAAGGTCGTCCTAGTGATCTAATGGTCGAGATTGAATCAACTTAAATCAAGGATTGAGGCTTAAAATAAAAAAAAAAAAAAAAAAGAGGAAGAAAAAAGAAGGTTCTGGAAGCAGTGACCGCCATAGCCTGATGTCGCGATGACCGCACTATCATTCTTTTTATAGATTTTTTATTTGTTTGTAATTTTTTTACAATAATTTCGTAATTTAATTATATTACCAGATTTTACTTCATAAACTTTACCTTCTTTAGTTTTTTTATAAGTCGTAATATTTTTTCAAAATTTACATTAATTTCTTATTCCTTCATTTTTAACTTATACTAATTAATTAATTCTTCTATTTCTTCACTTCTTTTAGGTATAGGGCTTCATTTTTTTTACTTCTTTAAGAAGTAAAATAATTTTGGATCCTAGAAAATTTTTAAAGGGGTAAATATTTTAACTTCCTCTTTTATTTCTAAATTATTTAAATAGATTTACACATTAATATATAGTTTTATTATAATTTTTTATTCTTAATCACTTGTATTAGCACCTTTAGTTAAAATATTTTCCTCCTTGAATAATACTAAATAAGGTTATTTTTTGTATTTTTGGCTGTTTTGTTGATTTCGTGCTTTTATATATAGTATAGATAGATTTTCTTTATTATGTATGAACATGATCTTTTTATAAAAATAATATTAAATTTATATTTATTCTCTTTCTTCTTTATTTAGAATTCAATGTGTTACTTAAATCAAAAGGTTTGGTTTGGCAAAAAAAGTTAATCAAGGGGTTATAGGTTAAATTGTTATCTACAACCGTAGATCGAATTCAATTGGTGTGATTACAGATTGTCGTCACCCCACTTTATAACTAATAAAAATAGGTTTTTTTTTAGAATGATAAAAAAATAGGTTCTTATGTATAATGCAGATAAATATATTTTATTCGTCACCCTGCTTTATAACTAATAGAAATAGGTTATTATGTATAATTTAAATAAATATATTTTATTTAGATTTAGTTTTTGAGTAGAAATAAAAATAGGAGTTGTAGGAGTTGTGTTGGAAGACAAAAAAAATTGAATATGCATAGATTTTGTGAAACGCCCCGACCCGTATTTACCTTACACAGTAAACCCGTGCCGGAACTGTGACGACCCAACCAAAATAAGACCAGCATACAGTGTATACAATAGAAATCCGGGCTCAACAGCCCAAAGTAAAAACAGTAATAACAACTCAACTGGCCCAATGGCCCAACAATAATAAAACAGTGCACAGCGGAAGACTTATTAACTCACATAAGCACTGTATGCGACATAGATACAAACTATGGATTCGAGCCCTATCCAAGGGATAACGCCGTAGCCTGTCTGGAATGCACCAATCCTGTACAACAAATAGCCCATCCTACGGGATGAAAGCCCGCAGGTGAGGGGTGAGTCCGAAGTGCTCACCGACGAAAGATAGACCAACAATATGAACACTAAAATTACTCAAGTCCAAAAACAAGCAAAAACCGCCAAAATAAATCAAAAGACTCAAACAAAATCCAATTATCCAATTTTATCTTTTTCGGGCCCCGTCACGGATAAGCTAGGGTCGTACCAGGTTATCAACCTATTCCTGGTGCCAGATCAAAAAGAACCCGGGATCAACATCCCAATAACAAACTCAGGGATCAACATCCCAATCAAACCGGCATCAACATGCCCATCACAAGTAACCCAGATCATGGCACCACAAAACAGTCTCAAACCATCCGGTCGTACCTCTACTTACCACGTGACAATTATATTATCGTCATGAAAACCAAGTCACAAGGATCAACATCCCTAACCAAAATACCAGGATAGACATCCCACTCCAAAATACCAAGGATCGACATTCTTGTCACAATTTATTATTTAATCCTTTATACTTAATCCAAAAGACACAGAAAATTAACACGGGGATAAACATCCCAAAAATCAACATGGGATAAACATCCCGACCACAATCACAACAAATGCATCCAACAACAATGCAATAAACGTCAAGCACAATAACCGAGTAATACAGGCACATATTGAAGGAAATCCATCCTCACCTTGGCCGATTACTCAACTCCGGAAACAATGACCGGTCCGACGCCGGCTCCTCGGGAAACTGCCCGATATCCAAACCTATACCACAAAACAATATACACTCACATAAATGCACATAATCGGTATACTATGATGTCAATACTGCGAATTAAACCCATCCCGATTCATATCCTTTATTATTATCTTTTACTGAAAATATTTTACCATACGTATTTCCGAATATAATTTCGGTACCATACTTTAATTAAAACTCTCTTTTCAAAATAATTTCTTAAAATAATTATCATCTTCCAAAATAATAATCATCATAATTTTTTCAGAAAAATAATAACCTATTTATAATTTTCAGAAAATATATAGTATTTATCTTTTCTAAATATATATAGTAATAATATTTTCCAACACAAAATATAATTAAATTTAATTTCCAAAATACATATTTATATACATATACCACAATCATAATTTTCCAAACGAAATAATATACATATTAAATTTCCAGAAATTATTTTCAAGGTATATATATATTTTTTTCCAATTAATAATAGTTTCCAAAACAAAACTTAATTATTTATCAAAGTATATATATTTATATTTTAATAAAAATACCATAATTAAATTGTCCATAATTTTCTCAAAATAAATATATAATTTTTTTCCGAAATTATATACCAGATTATAAATAAATAAATATATAAAAATATTTATTATTTCTCTTTTTTTTAACTGGACTGGGCCATGAACAGTAAGCCCATGCCCAGCCCAGAACAGCCCAACAGTGAGCCCAACTGACCAGGCCCGCAAAGTAGCCCGTCAGCAGGGTCCAACCCGAGTCCCACCCGTTGTGAGTCGGGTACTCACCTGGCGGATACGGGTCGTGGTGCCGGGTAGGAGGCTGGCGGCACCGCGAGCGGCAGGTACGGGCGAGGACGAGCGCGGCAGGAGGACTAGCGGCGACTGCGCGGCGCGGCTGCTGGGTTGGTGACGCGGCGGTGGTGGCTCGTGCGACGCGAGCAAAGGAAAGGCGGATCCGCGGGTCGCACGGCGGGTCAACGCCTCCAGCAGGAGCGTCCGGCGGCGGGGTCAGCGGCGGTCGATAGGCGACGGCGTGAGGAAGACCAAGGTGGCGGCGGTGTGACGAGACTCGGCCCAGAACTCTCCGACGTGTACAGTAACGCTCGGGGGAAGGTGGTGCACTGTGCATCCTTTCCGATTTTCCTTTCTTTCTTTTTTTTTCATTTTCTTTTTTTTTCTTTTTTTCTCTCATTTTCTTTTCTTTTATCTATTTTCTGATTGGTTTTTTTTCTTCTCTTTTCTTTTTTTTCTGATTTTTCTTCTCTTCTCTTTTTTTTCTTTTTCCTCTCCATTTCTCTCTTTTTTTCTCTTCTTCTTCCTTTCTTCTGGTTCTTCACCGGTTTTCCCACTTATAAACTGTTTTTTTTTTACTGTTTAACATGTGATAACAATAATGCAGGCGGGTCCGATCCGGACCAGAAAATAACTGATACCCCCTTAGTTATTTTCCGGTGTGATTTTTTCGAAAATTTCGGAACCCGAAAAATACCAACTTAGGCCAGAAAAATCCACGGAAAAATCACGAGCGCGGGAAAACTCTCGGTTTCAAAAAACGACGCCCGATTTACCTTGAATTAATTACCCAAGATTAATTCAACAGTAATTCACGGTAAAAAGACTTCTACAGTCCCGGTAAAAATCAAAAATTTTACCCGGGCTGTTACAGTCTACCCACCTTAAAAAGAATTTCGTCCCCGAAATTCCGTCTTATCCGTGGGTCCTACCACGATAAGCTTCTGGCACACTCTGCCAGGTGTCCAACCTCAACCCGAGATACCGCTTATACCCTTAAGCGATATCTCGTCCTCTATAAACACCAAACCTCATGACTGGCATACTCACACACAGTCATGGACTCTCCACTTCGATCTCGAACAACCTCAGACTCCGAGAACAACAGCTACATCGGCGGCACTGCTTTCCCAACAAGCTCCGATGAAGAACCTCCCAAGAAGCGGTTCAAAACCAACATCATCGGCTTGAAAGAGCACATGGTCGTCTCCAGCAGACGGCGTAAGAAACGTGCTCCCAAGAAAGATGAGGATAACAAGGGCAAAGCGATAGCTGAAAGAAGCACTCCACAGCAGACTCTGACGCAGCAGAACGTCTCACTGAAGAAGATCAGCTCGGCGGTGTTGCAGATCGAACTGGCGTGCGCGGAACTCTTCCCACACATGAAAAATGTACAAAAACTTGTAAAAGACTTAGAGAAGCAAGTATCTCAATAGAGTACTTCTTCTCCGTTGTAAAACTATAAATAAAATAAGTTTCCTTTTTAAACCAAAATCTCTTGTGTTACGAAATCTCTTGTTAAACAGAAAAAATAAAACACCTCAAAACAAAATAAAAATCAACTATAAGAATATAAAATTAAATATAAAGAAATTAAAAGCAAAACTCGTTTAACAAAATCAAAACATAAAGAAGTTAAAACAAAAATATATTTCATGATCGGTGCTCGTATCGGACGTAACACCCTCGAACTCAAGAAACGTAACGTACACAGCTAACGGTGACGTCCGTTTTCCCTCGTGGAAAAGACATCCGTTAACACGCACGGTGACGATCACGAGAGCGTTCTGTGTCCCTCGAAAGAAACGCTATCCACTTGTTCACAAATTCCGCATGAGCCAAAACGTCTGTCAGGTCTCGTATCTCTCCACGATGTCCGAACAACTGTAAACTTGTCGCACATGTGCTCTACTCGAGGTGTGGTCCCATCCGTCTAGCCTCAACGGTCACGAATGCATGTGATAAAAGATGCAAGAAAATATAGTAAGGCCATAAAAAGAAACGCCAAGGTAGCCAGGGCGTCAGAAAATCGTGAGTTAGAAAAGAGCTGAAAAACACTGGCTTAGTAGCCCGAAAAACGTATAAAGTAATGTAGTAATAAATGAAAGCAACGGCAAACTTTCAAAAGTAAATCTTGAAAATCAAAAACAGTAAACACGCTCCCCACAAGAGCATAAAAGACGGAGTGGTGAAGTGTAAATTATCAAAAGCATTTTAAAGCAACAAAACGCTAAGGCAACCAAAACCACAACGTTTAGCAAACAAAACACCACACACTTCCAAAGCACAATGCCTGCTCCATCTTCTGTTTTCTTCGTCGAAGGTGCCAATCTTGGCAGAAGAAATCGTCTAGCCTACAGCATGGTCAATGAACGTGCTGAAGAACTACCGAACGAGCTCGGAAGATTGCCCCGACTGGTCTTCGTCGACGAGCTCTACTCATCGCGGTTCTTCGTCACTCCAATGGAAGAGGTGTTCTTCCTAGAGGACCACGGCACTCTGAGGACCACCTACTACGGATCGGCCAACTCCATCATGTTCTTCATCTCCGAAAGGCTACAGGAGTTCAACCTAGAGTCCACTTGCCATTTCCTGGAGCAAAGCACCTACTATCAGCTCTCAATGACGGCCCAGAGCATGCCCAGAGTAACTCGTCTGCCCGTAACTTGGCCGAAGGCCCGACTACTGGTGTGGAACTGCAGAGGGGTAGCAAGGCGTTCCCAGGAGTTCTCGCGTACTCTGAGGGACCTGAAGAACCAATACAAACCAAACATGGTTCTTCTCACTGAGACCCAGCGGCAACCTCAAGACGATCACAGTCTCATCCCACTTCGGTTCCCTCAAGCTAACCGGTTCGAGCTTCCTGGTCAGAACGGCAGAGGCGGCATGTGGTTCTCGTGGAGCGACAGTATCCAAGTCAACATCAACAACGACCCAACTAGCTTTAGGGTCAATGTCGTTCCAAGGAGATAAATGTATTTTTATTTTTTAAAAAAATATCAATGTAATATTTCCGTTTGTAATGAAATTATCAGTATTAATAATAATATTTGTATTTCCGCTTATTTATGGCATCATTACCTCTTATGTGTATGTTCTGCGACAGCTGGCGTCCCTTGACTGGATCCATAATGCACTAACTAAATGATATAAAAATAATAAACAAATGGAGCGAACTAATGAAACAAGACAACAAACACACAAAGACTGCCCAACAAGACCTAACGCCCGCTCCGCTACCAAAATGAAACGCCCTGACCCGTATTTACCGTACACAGTAAACCCGTGCCGGAACTGTGACGACCCAACCAAAATAAGACCAGCATACAGTGTATACAATAGAAATCCGGGCTCAACAGCCCAAAGTAAAAACAATAATAACAACTCAACTGGCCCAATGGCTCAACAATAATAAAAAAGTGCACAGTGGAAGACTTATTAACTCACATAAACACTGTATGCGACATAGATGCAAACTATGGATCCGAGCCCTATCCAAGGGATAACGCCGCAGCCTGTCTGGAATGCACTAATCCTGTACAACAAATAGCCCATCCTACGGGATGAAAGCCCGCAGGTGAGGGGTGAGTCCGAAGTGCTCACCGACGAAAGATAGACCGACAATATGAACACTAAAATTACTCAAGTCCAAAAACAAGCAAAAACCGCCAAAATAAATCAAAAGACTCAAACAAAATCCAATTATCCAATTTTATCTTTTTCAGGCCCCGTCACGGATAAGCTAGGGTCGTACCAGGTTATCAACCTGTTCCTGGTGTCAGATCAAAAAGAACCCGGGATCAACATCCCAATAACAAACTCAGGGATCAACATCCCAATCAAACCGGCATCAACATGCCTATCACAAGTAACCCAGATCATGGCACCACAAAACAGTCTCAAACCATCCGGTCGTACCTCTACTTACCACGTGACAATTATATTATCGTCATGAAAACCAAGTCACAAGGATCAACATCCCTAACCAAAATACCGGGATAGACATCCCACTCCAAAATACCAAGGATCGACATCCTTGTCACAATTTATTATTTAATCCTTTATACTTAATCCAAAAGATACAGAAAATCAACACGGGGATAAACATCCCAAAAACCAACATGGGATAAACATCCCGACCACAATCACAACAAATGCATCCAACAACAATGCAATAAACGTCAAGCACAATAACCGAGTAATACAGGCACATATTGAAGGAAATCCATCCTCACCTTGGCCGATTACTCAACTCCGGAAACAATGACCGGTCCAACGCCGGCTCCTCGGGAAACTGCCCGATATCCAAACCTATACCACAAAATAATATACACTCACATAAATGCACATAATCGGTATACTATGATGCCAATACTGCGAATTAAACCCATCCCGATTCATATCCTTTATTATTATCTTTTACCGAAAATATTTTACCATACGTATTTCCGAATATAATTTCGGTACCATACTTTATTTAAAACTCTCTTTTTAAAATAATTTCATAAAATAATTATAATCCTCCAAAATAATAATCATCATAATTTTTCCAGAAAAATAATAACCTATTTATAATTTTCAGAAAATATATAGTATTTATCTTTTCTAAATATATATAGTAATAATATTTTCAAACACAAAATATAATTAACTTTAATTTCCAAAATACATATTTATATACATATACCACAATCATAATTTTCCAAACGAAATAATATACATATTAAATTTCCAGAAATTATTTTCAAGGTATATATATATTTTTTTCCAATTAATAATAGTTTCCAAAACAAAACTTAATTATTTATCAAAGTATATATATTTATATTTTCCTGAAAATACCATAATTAAATTGTCCATAATTTTCTCAAAATAAATATATAATTTTTTTCCAAAATTATATACCAGATTATAAATAAATAAATATATATATATATAAAAATATTTATTATTTCTCTTTTTTTTAACTGGACTGGGCCATGAACAGTAAGCCCATGCCCAGCCCAGAACAGCCCAACAGTGAGCCCAACTGACCAGGCCCGCAAAGCAGCCCGTCAGCAGGGTCCAACCCGAGTCCCACCCGTTGTGAGTCGGGTACTCACCTGGCGGATACGGGTCGTGGTGCCGGGTAGGAGGCTAGCGGTACGGCGAGCGGCAGGTACGGGCGAGGACGAGCGCGGAAGGAGGACTAGCGGCGACTGCGCGGCTGCTGGGTTGGTGACGCGACGGTGGGGGCTCGTGCGACGTGAGCAAAGGGAAGGCGGATCCGCGGGTCGCACGGCGGGTCAACGCCTCCAGCAGGAGCGTTCGGCGGCGGGGTCAGCGGCGGTCGACAGGCGACGGCGTGAGGAAGACCAAGGTGGCGGCGGTGTGACGAGACTCGGCCCAGAGCTCTCCGACGTGTACAGTAACGCTCGGGGGAAGGTGGTGCACTGTGCATCCTTTCCGATTTTCCTTTCTTTCTTTTTTTTTTATTTTTTTTATTTCTTTTCTTTTCTTTTTTTTCTCCCATTTCTTTTCTTTTATCTATTTTCTGATTGGTGTTTTTTTTTTCTTCTCTTTTTTTTCTGATTTTTCTTCTCTTCTCTTTTTTTTTTCCTCTCTTTTTCTTTTTCCTCTCCTTTTCTCTCTTTTTTTCTCTTCTTCTTCCTTTCTTCTGGTTCTTCACCGGTTTTCCCACTTATAAACTATTTTTTTTACTGTTTAACATGTGATAACAATAATGCAGGCGGGTCCGATCCGGACCAGAAAATAACAGATACCCTCTTAGTTATTTTCCGGTGTGATTTTTCCGAAAATTTCGGAACCCGAAAAATACCAACTTAGGCCCGAAAAATCCACTGAAAAATCACAAGCGCGGGAAACCTCTCTGTTTTGAAAAACGACGCCCGATTTACCTTGAATTAATTACCCAAGATTAATTCAACAGTAATTCACGATAAAAAGACTTCTACAGTCCCAGTAAAAATCAAAAATTTTACCCGGGCTGTTATATTTTGTTTTTTTATAGTTTTTGTATTGTATTTATACACACACACACACACACATATATATATATATATATATATTAAGGATAATTATATTAATTTGTTGGTTTCTAGCTCTTGCTATATAGTTATAAATATAGAGAAACTACTTATCATTCATTATTATATGATATGTCATTTTGTTTTTATATTAATACTAAATAAGGTTACTTTTATACTTTCGGCTGTTTCGCTGTCTTCGTGCTTTTATAGATAGTATAGAAGTATAGATATAATAATATAATATAATAGATATAGATAGATTGTAATTTTTTTGTGATAGAAATATATTGTAAAATAATGAATAATTGAGTGTATGATGCATATTTTTCATCTCGACAAATTAGGTTTAAGTCTCATTTTTCTCATTGTTGTTATTATTTTTTTCTATGGACTATAATAAATATTTTCGGAAATTGGAGGGATGAAAATGTGTAAAGGGACGGACTAAAATTTCTAAATAGAACGACAAAGTTGGACAGATAGAGAAACACTAACGTATAGAGGGCTTAGTGTGCAGGCATCGCCCTAGCATTGGGATAAGCACCCCGGAGTCCTATAACTTATTTTGAAATCCCATTTGAGTCCTATAACTACTAAACAATCGATTCGAGTCCTATAATTTCTAAAAATAACACCAAATGAGTCCCCGTCCATGATTCCGTTAAATTTTCTGTTATTTTTAAAAACTTTTAGTCCCTATAGTATACATAATATTATTTTAGTCCTTATAATTTTCAAAAATTTTTGTTTGAATCCTTTAAAAAATAAGAAAGGAGGACTCAAACCACTAAATGCACATTATTACATATATTAGATTTTAAGGTTACGAATTTAGGATAAAAAATGAAGTAGTAAGCCAAACATACTAAATCCTAACATTGTAAATTCTAAACCCCAAAACCAAAAACACCAAATTCAGAAATTTTAAATTTTATATCATAAATCTCTAAATTTTAAATCTTAAAAACCTTAAACACTAAACCATACATCCTAAAATCCTAAACTCTAAAACTAAAATCCTAAATTCTAATCTCTAAAAATCTTAAACCCTCATTCTTATATCGTAAACCCTAAAAACCAAAAATCTTAAACTCTAAACCCAAAAATATTAAAACACTAAATCCTAAACCTCAAAATATTAAATCTTATACTGTAAAAACTCAAACACTAAACCCTAAAATCCTTAACTTCATATCATAGACCTCTAAACTCTAAATCCTAAAAAACTTAAATCTTAATAATTAAACCTTAATAACCTAAAATCCTAAAATTTAAATCCCAAAATTCCTAAACCCTAAATTCTTATCCAAAAAATATTAAACCCCTAATCATAAAAAACCTTAAAACCTAGACCCCAACACCCTAAATCCTAAACCCTAAACCCTAAAACCCTAAATCCAAACCCTAAACTCTAAACCCTAAACCCTAAAACCCTAAATCCTAAACCCTAAAACCTTAAAACCCTAAGCCCTAAAACCCTAAGCCCTAAACCCTAAAATCCTAAACCCTAAACCCTAAACCTTATAAGACTAAGAATCTAGTATTTAAAGTTTAGAATGTAGGATTTAGGATTTAGAGTTTAGGATTTTAGAATTTTTGGTTTAGGGTTTAACATTTTAAAATTTAAAATTTAAATGTTTATGATATAAAATTGAGAGTTTTGTAATTTATTATTTTTAGTTTTTGTATTTAGGGTTTAGAATTTACGATTTTAATATTTAGTATTTCCAACTTACTACTTCACTTTGTATCCTAAATTCTAAACCCTAAGGCTAATATACATAGAGATATGCATTTAGTGTTTCGAGTCGCTCCTTTTTAAATTTTTATTATTTTATAAAGGATTAAAATGAAAATTTTAGAAAAATATAGGGACTAAAATAATATTATATATACTTATAGAGACTAAAAATGCTTAAAGATAACAGAAAATTTAACGGAATCATGGACGGGAACTCAATTGGTGTCATTTTTAGAAGTTATAGGACTCGAATCGATTGTTTGGAAGTTATAGGACTCAAATGGAATTTCGAAATAAGTTATAGGACTCCGGGGTGCTTATCCCCCTAGCATTCTTTCGGATACAGGTGTCGCCCTAGCATGGTTAATATTTTTTTTGTATGGAACCCTAGCTTTGTTAATATGACGGATGGTTTAAAGAAAAGAAAAAATAAATTGTGACAGTCACGTGGTTACCGGTCAAGTCGGTAAAAGGTTGAAAGGCGGTTCAATCCAAGTATGAAACGACATTGCCCGATGCTCAGCCGCATACTTTCTTAACCACAAACCCTGGTTACAGCCTTTTTCTCCCCTGCCTCTCTATTATTGTGGACCGCGTACAGCACCCAATCACCGAAACAAGGTAGATCTGTGTTACACTAGAAAGGTTGTAACTGCAATTAAGAGAGCACTGTAACTAAGAACAAAAGGAAAAGAGGAAAGAACTCGTATATTCCAGAACAATAATGCCTGTACATCCATGCTGGACACTATTAATACTCTGTGTTTAGCCTACTACATGTATTTCACTAATCCAACTAGGCTACTGATACGACACAGCATACAAAGCTGAGACGGTGTCGTATCAACACCCCCTTCTTAAAGAATCAAGAACATCATTCTTCAAACGGCTAACCGTGCACTACAAACTTAGTCTATCAACCATCCAGCATTACAATCAGACCACAAGCATAGCTAAATCAGGGCACTACCTCCCAACCACGTTACAAGACGAACCATGAAACCAACATAGATGAACAGAAACACTACCAGACCAAATGTGGCTATAACCTCACATATTACATCCAATTCAACTATCAAAGTCAGGAAAACGAGCCATAATCTCATCAGACCACTCCCAAGTAGCTTCAGAAGGTGAACAACCAGCCCAATGAATTAACCACTTAGTGATAGTAGAACCACTTCTGCGAGCTGGTTTGCGCTCCAAGATTGCAGCAGGTACTAGAGATCTTTCTTCAACAAAACAGGGAAGAGCACTGGAAGCTCCCATCACAGGACCATGAGCAAGCTTCAATTGAGAAACATGGAAAACGTTGTGTATCTGAGCTCCAGCAGGCAACTGTAGCCTATAGGCTACTGCTCCAACCTTTTCAATTATCTTGTAAGGCCCGAAATATCTTGGGGACAGCTTGTGAAACACCCTTCGTTGGACAGTATGTTGGCGATAAGGCTGTAACTTCAGAAATACCCAGTCTCCAACAACAAAGATGCGTTCACTGCGGTGTCGATCAGCTTGTGATTTCATTCGCCCCTGTACTTTCAGCAACTGCTGCTTAAGGAGTTGAATTGTATCTTCCCTGTCCAAAAGAGTACGGTCCAACACTTCATTCTCTGAATCGCCAGGAAGATAAGGAATATGTACCGGTGGAGCAATTCCATACAAGGCCTGGAAAGGGGTACATTGCAAACTAGAGTGGAATGTAGTATTGTACCACATTTCAGCCAAGGGCAGCCACTTCGTCCACTCTTTTGGTTTGGTACCAGTAGTACAACGCAGGTATTGCTCCAAGCTGCGATTAACAACTTCCGTTTGACCATCTGTCTGTGGATGGTAAGCCGAGGAATAATGCAAGTCCACCCCATGCACTCGGAATAGCTCCTTCCAAAATTTACTCAAGAAGACTGCATCCCGATCAGACACTATAACCATTGGCATCCCATGCAACTTAACCACTGAATCCAAGAAGACCTGTGCCACTAATGAGGCAGAATAAGGATGAGGTAGTGCACAAAAATGTGCATACTTGGTTAATCTATCTACAACCACTAGAATGACTTCTTTCCCATTAGATTTTGGCAGCCCCTCAATGAAGTCCATAGAAATGTGTGTGAACAAAGATTCAGGTAATGGCAAAGGTTGCAATAGCCCTGGAGTTGAAACTCTCTCATATTTGTTTTGTTGGCAAACAACGCAACTGCGAATAAACTCCCGAACTTGCTTATTAAGCCCTTTCCACCACAACAAACTCTTCAGCCTCTTAATTGTTGGTGTAACACCAGAGTGTCCTCCCCATGAACTCGAATGAAAGAGTTCAATAAGGCGATGCTGCAGTAATTGATCACTCCCGACAACAAGCTTTCCTTTTCGGCGAAGTAACCCATCTCGCCAAGCAAATTTGCCTAAGACGGAAGGCGTCAGCTGCTGCAATTCCTGTAATTTGGCAACCATCAAATTGCAAACAACACTGCCAACAACTCCTTTTCGTAGACAGATAGAGCTTGGTGTTTGGGAGAAAGAGCGCGACTTGCATAAGCAATAGGATGCTCATTTTGCATCAAAACTGCTCCGATTCCCACCCCGGATGCATCTGTTTCCAGCACAAAAGGCTCTTCAAAATTTGGAAGAGCTAACACAGGGGCAGATACTAAAGCTTGCTTCAGCTGGTCAAAAGCGGTTTGAGCATTAGAATCCCAAACAAAAGCATCCTTCCTAGTCAGATCGTGCAAAGGCCGAGCAATTGTACCAAAATGGCGTATAAATCTCCTGTAATAACTGGCCAAACCCAGGAAGCTGCGCAACTGTTTCAAATTCCCAGGAATAGGCCACTTTTGTACTGTAGAGATCTTGCTGGGGTCAGTTTCGACACCCGCGGCAGAAATAAAATGCCCCAGATATTCCACTTTATGAGTGCCAAAAACACACTTACTTTTCCTCAAGAAGAGAGCATTATCCCTTAAAATTCCAAAGACAAGCCTAAGGTGTTCCAAATGTGAAGCTGTACCCTTGCTGTAAATGAGAATATCATCAAAGAAGATCAGCACAAACTTCCTAAGAAATTTCTGGAACAACTTATTCATCAAACTCTGGAATGTCGCTGGTGCATTGGTGAGCCCAAACGGCATTACCACAAATTCCCAATGGCCTTCATGACTGCGGAATGCAGTTTTGTGAACATCTTCCGGCGCCATTCGTATCTGGTGATAACCGGAACGCAAGTCCAGCTTGGAAAAAATAGTTGCACCATGGAGCTCGTCAATTAACTCATCAATCACAGGAATAGGGAAACGATCCTTAACCGTCTTACTGTTCAAAGCACGATAATCAATGCACATCCGCCACGTACCATCCTTCTTCTTAACCATCACAATAGGGGAAGCATAAGGGCTATTACTTGGGCGTATAACTCCCTGATCCAACAGTTCTTGAACCATCTTTTCTATTGCATCCTTCTGTATATTGGAGTGTTTGTAAGGCCGTAAATTAATAGGTGAGGTACCCTCAATCAAAGGAATTCGGTGCTCATGCTCTCTGTAGGGTGGAAGGGATTGGGGCTCGTCAAACAAATCAGCAAACTCACCCAATAATTCTTGTAGAGAGTCAGTAGAAGAATCTGTCACCTGCAAATCCGAAGTTGAGGGTGGTACCTGTCCTGGTACAGGGCCTATCGGCGCATTCTCTTGCATAGATACTGAAGGAGGAACTGCAAAATTAGATTGGGGAACCATCAGCAAGCTGCAACACTGCAATGGAACAAGTTGGTCTGGGGCTGCCAACATTTTAGTCAATTGATCAGCATCAATTTGCATTAGAGGAGAATCTGGTATACCATGCACAACTACTTTCTGTCCCTGAACCCAAAAAGTGAGCTGCAAGTTGGAAAAATTCCACAACGTGTTCCCCAACGATTCGAGCCAATCTGTGCCCAAAACCATATCATATCCACCAATATCCATTACAAAAAAATCACCACTGAAGTGACGGCCCCCTAATTTCCAAGGAAAGTTCTTGCACATAAAATCACAACACAATTGAGTACCACCTGGGATAGCTACCTTTTGAGGTGAGATAGGAGATAAACCTGAACCAAGGCGTGCTGCAGTACTAGAATCTAAATAGGAGTAAGAAGCACCAGTGTCGATCAAGGCATATAAAATCTTCTTGCCAGACATAACTCTCACACGCATCCTTTTCCCCCCAAAGGTGCCTGACAATGCAAAAGCAGACAATTCATGAGCAAAAGTATCTAAGTCATCCATATCTGCAGGCTGAACCGCATACAACCACTCATCGCCAGACAACTCAATATCCTCTGCATCATGCTCGCCACCCACTTCTAACAAAAAGAATTGTCTCTGTTTGCACTTATGCCCCGGAGTGTAGCTCTCTCGACAGTAAAAGCAAAGGCCTTTCTTCCGAAGTTCATCACGAACTTTTGGGTCAATTTTAGTACCTACCCGAACAGGCTGTTTGGTAGTTGTCAGCCTTGTGTGCTGCATAGGTCGAGTAGTAGGAGCGAGCAGTGGCGCACTCGGACGTTGCAAACCCGGTGATGACAACCCAGCAATCTCCTTGCCTCAAAAACTTTGGCCACACTATAAGCTTCACGAACCGTACGAGGCCGTCTCAATGTAACCTCATCCTGTAAATCCTCACGCAACCCCCCAACAAAATGACTCAGAGCCAATTCAGGTGACAAGTTTGGTAACCTAGCCACCAAAGAATCGAAACGCTGCAGGTAAGTATCCAAATCCCCATGCTGCTGATGATTTTTTAGTGCAACCCCAGGGTCATCAAAGACAGTACACCCAAACCGTTCTGCAAGTGCTGCAGCTAGCTCCGGCCAGGTAAGAGGTGAATAGTAATCACGATTGCGAAGAAATCCATGGTACCATCTTAAGGCATCACCCTCCAGATTATAAACGACGTAGCGAAGTCGCTATGCATCAGAAATACGCTCCATATCAAAGAAATTCTGGCATTGAAAGAACCAGGTTTCAATATCATGACCATTAAACACCGGAAATCCACAACCGCGGTAATTGACTACCCGAGAATCCACATGTCCCTGAACCAGGTCACCCGGCCGAAAAGCATCGAGTCGAGTCGTAGAAAAGAACTGACTCGCTGGAATGTATGTAGAGTGCAGTGGAGCCCCGGTTAGTGGAGGGCCCGAAAACGGCAAAGATGAAGAGATACCACTCGAAGCTATCCCCGACAGTGTAGGAATTGGAGGAAAACCAGTTGGACCACTACCCGTAGGTAAACCAGCGGCTGAAGTCACCGGTAGAAACGCCGATGAAGCTGGAGCAGTAGAAAATGGCATCGAGGAAACAATGGGCCGAGAGGCTTCAGTAAGAATCGGTCGCGACGGAATTGGGGCTTGCAGTTGATACTGCCCAAATTGCATCGAGCCCCCCGGCGGAGGATCCATCCCCCGTGAGTGAACCCCCAATGAAGCCAAAGAAGGAACAAGACCAGAAGAAGCCAAATTAGGGTTAGGGGAACCCCCAATCCGAACCCCAGGTGGAGGAGAAGGAGCAGATACCCCAATCCGAGATGGAGAACCAGTATGGGGAGCCAGTAGTCGTTCGATCCTGGAAGAGAACGAAAGAAATTGATCTTGTGTGGACTTCTCCAATTGGGACGCCATGGCTGCCATCTGATCTTTTGTCCCCGCCGTAAGCTCCGCTTGAATCGCCTCCAATCGTTGCTCCGTCGCGGACGACTGAGAACGAAGAGCTTCTGCAACAAAATCACGAACCACCGCAGAAACTGTAGCTGCCACCATTGTTGATCGTTGGTTCGATCACAGACGGCGCCAATTGTTACACTAGAAAGGTTGTAACTGCAATTAAGAGAGCACTGTAACTAAGAACAAAAGGAAAAGAGGAAAGAACTCGTATATTCCAGAACAATAATGCCTGTACATCCATGCTGGACACTATTAATACTCTGTGTTTAGCCTACTACATGTATTACACTAATCCAACTAGGCTACTGATACGACACAGCATACAAAGCTGAGACGGTGTCGTATCAATCTGTGGCAATTTATATCGTCTTTCTTGAATTTTGTACTCTTTTTCTTAGATCTGTTCATGCGGATCTACAGATCCATGTTTTTTATTTCTTCTTAATTTTTCTCCTCTGTTCCCTTTTTGTGATTTGAATTTGTCTCGCCTGGTTAATCTCTTATAATTTGATGAATGATTTCTCTTGATGCAGATGAATCCTTTTCTTAAAGTCTTCACAGGTCTGGTATGTCCTTTTTTGTTCTCAACCATTCTTCTAGTTATATATTCTGACTATAAAGAGTGCATATATAGTTTGTGGTTTTTTTTTTGTTTTTTTGTTTTTATAAAAAAATTGGATTGGTTGTGGTTGTGGGTAATCACCTGTACCTCTTGTGAAATTAGTATTCGGGTATATACGACTTCTATTAACACACGTACATAGTAGTTCGTCCTAGGTTAATTTGGCCAAGTGTTAATTTGTTAGGCAAATTGGCTTCTTAATTGTTGTAATATTCTTGTAGTGTCTGTCCCGGATGATCCTGATATAGATGGATAGTTTGATCATGGTCTGAATTTGTTTGATCTCGTTGATGGCCTGACCTGAGTTGCCCTCAAATTCTCTTATCTTGTATGTTTATTACTGCTGGATAATATTGCTGCGAACAGATTGTTCTCTGGCTTGCTTAGATTACAGAGTATGTTCGTTATTAATTTCTTCCGACATTTATATTAATTGTCACAGGATAACTATTTTCGTGTCAACATGACTCATCAAAGATTTTGGAATTTGGTCGCTGTGGGCTATGCTGTTCATTTCCTTCCCATCCTGAAGGCAAGTGCTCATGAGGTTGCACTTGAGAACCTGGCGGAGGAGGAGCGCCTGGCGGAGGAGGAGCGCAGGAGGAACTCCAGTCCTACAGATTAAGTATAATTGATTCTTTTTGTTTTCGTTTACTGTTCAAGAATTTCGTAGTACCTTATGTGCGCTCTTTTTTATTTCAGATCATCCAGCATACTAGCATACTGATGGCATCTCTCTAGAAGCAATTTAGCACTTTAAATTAATTAATGATTATCGGTTTGGGATTTCTTTTTTGTTGTGAACTGCTTAGCTACTATTGTGTATTTGTGAGTAAGCTGAATCCCCGTGGTTATACGGGCCGTATGTTTGTGTAATCAGTACGTAAACCTTTCTGTATGTTTTTGTGATCAGTACTTAAAACCTTTCCGTATGTTTGTGTAATCGGTACGTAAACCTTTGGATATGGAGATGTCTAGGTGATGCCTTTCTTTAGCTTCTTTTTCTTCGATAGCATCTATGGTGGTGTCGTGGGATTCGTCCACGGATCGACAGATATACAAGTAAGAACGCCAAACGTATGGTTGTGTGCGATCTTATGATCGAGTAAGATATTAGTTGTGGAAGTGAAGGTCGAGAGGGTAAAGGAGCTCTGTTTGAACATCAACAGATCTGGTTTCTACCATTGGGCAGCCCGTGTCTTGGAAAATTTTGGCAGAACTGTGGAGATGTGTCTTGCCACGAAATATAAGGGAAAACAGCCACAGAACCAAGTTTTTTTTTAATTAACGTCTGCAACCATTCCCATCTTTTTCCTTCTCTCTCGTAAGTGGGATCAGACTTCCTCTGTCCCTAAGTCTAACCATGGTTAGATTGTTCTTGGTCTAGGCATCTGCCTGTTTCCCCTCGGGATGTATATATACTTAGTCCCTCTACTATATTGAATTTTTAAGAATGGTATTTTTAACACTAATTATGATTAATCGGGTTTTGTATTCTTGTAAAATACAACCGACCAACCCGACGTACCGAACCGCACCCGACCGAACCGACAGGAAATCCACCCGACCAAAGTACACCAGCGAGCAACCGACCTTTTTAACCGAGCTAATATCACTCGGTCGGGTCGGCTGCGGTTAGCTAGGCAACCGACCCCTTAAACGACTGCCCAGCTTAACAGACCACCCGACCCAACTTTTACCTTAGGTATAAAACAAAAAAATCAGCACCCAAGTTCAATTCTAGATTTCTCGTTCTCTCCCAGATATCTCATCCCCCCTATTCTCTAACCCTAGCAGCCAAACACCCACACCCACCAATTCGTCACCATCCTTCGCACCCACGCCCACCAATTCGTCGCCATCCTTCGCACCCACGCCCACCAATTCGTCGCCATCCTTCACACCCACACCATAACCCATCGTCGCAAACTTGCTATCGATTCCTCTTTCGATTTCTCCGTCTGTAGCAGCTTCACATCCAGCGCGGCCATCGATATATTTCTCGATTTCTCCCTCTGGCCGTGGATCTCTACACCCAGGCCATCGCCATCAACCCCAACAACGCCGTGACGACGTAGAGAGCAGCGGCACAAGAGGCAAAGCCGTGGTTCCGATCAGTAGCGTCGCCTCATCAATCGATCTCTCCAAATGGAGGCAAATGTTACGCTGGCATTGACTATACTCACTAGTTCGCAAGCAAGCAATTCTGATTGTTTGGTCTAAGAGAGCTGGCAAGTATGAGTGCAGTGTTACTGCCGTGAATTTTTTGGTGAGTGCGGATTTAGCTGTTTTTTGTTTTCAGTTTTTTATTTTGTCTGGTTTTTACTGATGTTTATGGGCGTCTATGTTGTTTTTTTTGTTGATGTTTCTGCATAAATTAGGTGGAGCTTTTGAAATGTGTTTTATCGCTTGCTGCTTTGGCAAGGATATGGAGAACTGAAGGTCCTACTGAAGATAACAGGTAACTCGCTTATATTACCAATGGTTGGCTGCTTAGTGATTTTTTACTCTTACCAGTGTCACTCTATGCTTAGTTTAGTGATCCTGTGGATAGAACTGATGAACTAGTGACTGATTCTCTTGCAATTAAAACTCTGAAAATTGAACTAGGTTGAGCACCACGCTGGATGAAGTTATTGTTTACCCAATCCCTGCAGCACTTTACCTTGTCAAGAATTTGCTTCAGGTATGCTTTGATTCCTCTATCTAATGCATACAAGAAGAAAATATACGTGATTTCTTACAAATCTTAAAGAATATGATTGACTTGCTAATAAATTTGGGACTAAAGCAGGAAGAAGTCTTTCAGAAGTTGTGTGCTATGGTACTTTTTTGTGTGAAAATTTATGCACATATGCGTGCTTGTGTTGATCTGATGGTATATAGTTTCGGCTTCAGTATTGATAGAGTTGTGTCATGTGGGCTGTAGCACATGTATGATGCTTTATTGACATGGATATGTCAGGGTCCTTTTGTCTTCAATTTATGAACATCTGCTTTTTTACGGATCCTTTTGTCATCAGTTTTCTTAATTGCAAGTATTTAACGTATGATTTTCTAAGTTAGCTGGTTTACATGTATGCATGCACACATGTATGTCCATGATTTTGCCCAAGCACAGGCAATAAAAACATTGATCATGCCTTTATATTTACTTATTATCTTAGCTCTCTGCCATTTTTTTATTACACACATGATTAACAAATCTACTCCAAGTTTTGTTGATGTATTTGGACACTGACGTAGTATTTAGTAAAAGAGTATCTATGTGTCCATTGTACTCTTTCATGATTTCTATTTTTAATTTGTATAGCATGTCTCAGTTTGAGTTATAAACAATACCATTGTTTTTGTGCAGCAACATTACTGGCGCAAGAGAGATAGTTCTGGGAGGTGGGAATGTGCACTGCATCACTCAACAACAACCAAAGCTGTTCTGCTGCCTAGCTGTGTGAAAATATGACCATTTGATGATGGATCACATTTGCTTTTAGAGGCTCAATTCTGGCTTTTTGTTCATCTGCAAAAAATGAAAAAAAAAACTACTCTAGGAAAAGAAAATGGAAACTTCTTCAGTCTGCTGGGTAGCATTTCTGCTACAGGAGCACCAGAAGGCGTCTCCTCTCTTGGCATATATCCCTTCGAGCTCACAAACGAGGATTTGTTTGTCTACTTTTTTTTTTGGTTGGCAAGTTCCACTCTTTATTACAAAAGTCCTGATCTCTTGACTAATTTTGCAATGTTCGTTTGATGGTTTTGGTTCCCCTGCTATTTGTGAAGCAATCCCTCAAATGGTTCTGTTTGATGCTGATTATTAGTGTTTGTGTTGTTGAATATGGAAAAAAATTTTCTACTGCTATTAAATAGATAGGTTAAATGAGTTAGTGGACCAATTTCTTAGCTTATAGTAAGCGCAGGGAAAAAATCTTGTGGGCTGGTCCATTGAAAAAAATCGATCATGTGGGCTGGCCCATTTAATACCAGCCCAATTTCCAATTAAATTAACCGATAAACAGAATCCACCGTCCCGACCAACCGATTCAACCGATCACCCGTTCAATGGGCTAAGATCGCAGAAAATAACTATTAAGCTGTAAAGAGATTAGAAGCTAAGGATGGGCTAAGAACTCACAGCTCTGTCAGAGAGTTGCTGCTTAAGAATCCTTTTCTTCAGTTTCCTCCTCAGAGGATATATATACATCATTCTTTTCTGTAAACATGTGACAGACCATTCCCCTCGCTTTCTTTAAGTTTGATCGAATAACATTTCGGGTAACATAATTTTCTGTAGTCTCATTAGGATCCTCTTCTTCTACCTCTTCTCCTTCCTCGGCTTCTTTTTCTTCAGAGAAAGTCATTTCCTTTTGATTTGATCCACAATTCAGCTTCCGCAGAAGTTTTTCTGTCCCTCTTGCATCCTGTTGCTCTAGCCACTTTTGATGAAGTTGATTGCGCGTTTCATTATCAGTTGGCTCCTCCTTGAATCCAGTTGCAATACTATCATTAAGTTCATTGGAATCCATGCTCTCCACATCTTATTCATCATCCTTGAACCGAGATATATCATTATCACTGTCATCTTCTTCCTCAGCTTCTTCATCAACAAAAGCTCTCATTGGATCAGCCTGTGGGGATTCAGAATGATGCTGGTGGAGATTAACATTCTCCATAATAATGAATCAGGTATGATAGCACAGTTCTAGTCCACAACCACTTATTAGACCGGAAATTAACAAGTCCAATTCGCCATAATAATGAATCAGGTGTGATAGCACAGTTCTAGTCCTATTACGTTCTCCCTCGCCACCAACATGAAGGAAAACAGTCAATTACATGCTGGGAAAGCAAATTTTGAACAGCAATGCTTCCATCAAAGAACATGCTTTATCATAGACAACAGGCACATCATTAGCTGCCTTTCTTATGCAACTGGGTGCACGAAAGGAAAACCTTGTAAAACGATGTAAAAACTAATATTGGGCGCACGAAATAAGTCTGGAGAGTATCACCAATGTAATAGAGAAGTACATTTCTACTCCATTATTCACGTGGATCGTCACGTGAACACATTTGATGCTAGTGAATCCCAAAATATTAGAGTGACATAAGCAGCTTATGAGGAAGGTAAGTAGAGTACGATTACCTCAGCACCAGAATTAGAGCCCAACTCATACGTATCATCATCGAATTGGCAACTATCTTGATCAGTCGGCATTCCACTGGATATTTGAGAGAACCGACACACGAAGTAGCTTGTGTCATCTGGGCTATCAGGGTTGGGTACAAACACAGCCTATGAAACCCAAAAATGGTGAAAACATTTTGAGAAACATAATTAGAAATAGATCTCGCTCATGAAATTTAAAGGAAAAAATAGACGAATTTGTAGGCAATTTTTCAAAGTCAACAGCGTAAAAATATGCAACTGCTATACAAGCATAAGAAACAGAAAAGAAAATAATATTGTGAGTAGAATGTTGCAACAGCTTCACCGAGCACTGAAATCAGTCAAGTCAAAAGGTCCTTCCTGAACCTTTCCTTGAAATGAAGCAATTCTCTTGCATCACCTTATGCATAAACAATATCAAATCAGTTTTCTGAGGACATGAAAGGAACTACCATGCAATAGAAGAGTGTATCAGTATTTTTCTAATTTGTGTTTCAAGATTCCGCAATCCAGACAAGCAATGTTATCATCTCTTGACCAACTCAACCCCACACATTCTTCCTAGCCACAACACCAAAAACAGATTTGCTTGGTATACAACTATGCAATCACTTATTCTAATTATTTATTAACCTTAACCGGCGATGGTTCTAAGGGCACTAATTCCTTTTCCAATTCTAGGTACAGTATTTTAGCTTGATAGCAATTATTTAGATGAAACAAACTGCAATGTGGAACTGGCAGAACAAGTGCTATCGTGATTTTTTACTTTAGACAGTTTTGATTGAAACAATCTTACATCCTACAAAAAAATAATGGATATCGTACCTTTTGCCAAGCAAGGTTATTCCAGTCAATTCCCTTGAAGAAAGGATGTGTTTTAACCTGTACGAGAAACCCAAGCAAGGCACAAAAGCCTCTCTGAAGAATTCATAAAGCTTTGATAGTCCAATTAGTCACGGATGGAGGCGATTGAGAAGAAAAAAAAGGAAAAAGGAAAAGGAGAAGGAGAAAAGAAGGAAAAGAAAGAAGAAAAGTGGGGCCCGCGCGGCTGGGGAAAACCGGGAGAGAGAAAGAAATGTAACCGGGAAAGAGAAAGAGGAAGAGGAAGGGAAGAGGAGAAAGATGAGTGGCCTCGGGGCAAGCCTCATTTGGCCGGTCCGGATTCTCGTGTCGGGATCTCGTAAACGCAGGGATACTCCCGTCTTTTCGAATTTCCGTCCCGAGTCCAAAAATTTAACTTGGGCTCGGAAAATCCGATTAATTCTCCTGAGCATCGACCAACTCTCGGAACTGAAAACCGAGGCTCAGTTAGTCAGAAAGATACCCCTGAGCGCGGGAAAACCCTCGGTTTCGAAAAAAATGATTCTCAATTTACCCTGAATTAATTACCCGAGATTAATTCAACAGTAAATCACGGTAAAACGACTTCTACAGTCCCGGTAAAAATCCAAATTTTACCCGGGCTGTTACAGCATTTTAAATGCAAATTTTCTGGCAGACGCAATAAAAAGCGAATATATAGCAAAGACTGGATGTCTTACTGCCAAAAGATCCCGCAGATCTTTGAGGAAAATTGAAGAAAGATGTTGTATGACCACCAGAAGGTGGATATTATATGACCATCCGATGATGGATACTGTTATTATCTTGCTTACCCTAAAGGTACAAGCCAGTATTTATTAAATAATTTTAATTTATAGTTTTATTATTATGTGCTATTTTATTTTATTTTATTTACTTTACAGCATTTTATCATCATTTCTAGAATAATGGCTCAGGCATTTTTCCTAAAGACAATGCAAGTTGACATCCAAGGGGGAGAATTATATGTGTGGATGTCAACTATTTCACTTAACATGTGATAGTATAATCTCGAAATAAAAAAAATTAATACGCTCCAGAAGAGCATAAGTTTGAATAAGTTCCTGAAGAACGCATGCTTTACTATGATCTAGAAAATCATATATTTACGCTCTGGAAGAGCTAATACTCTTGAAGAGTACAGAAACCCCCATTTACAGTAGTAAAAGAGATTATTATGGATCCCGTTGAATTGACTCTACTCTATTCCCTGAAGCGAATAAGACAGTATAATTAATTATGCTTATGGCCCTGGATGAGGTTTTAATGGCAAAGAGAAAATATGCATATTATTATTGCATAATGGATCCATAACTGGAGAACATTCAAATAGGAATTGTCCTCATACATAAGTTTATACAGATATTTATCTGTTGGGTACAACATTGACTCTAAAACTCTGAGCCTCGTTGTTGATGTTGACCCCAATACTGTCGTTCCAGGAGAACCACATACCACCCATGTTATTTTCTCCAGGTATCTCAAACCGATTCGTTGCAAGAAAACGGAGTGGGATTACACCATGATTTTCTCCTGCTTGCCATAAAGTCTCAGTAATCAGTACCATGTTGGGCTTGTACTGATTCTTCAGATCCCTTAAGGTACGCACAAAATCTTGGGATCTTCTTGCTACACCCCTGCAATTCCATAGTAGAAGTCGTACCTTAGGCCATGTAGGTGGTAACCCAGTCACCCTTGGGACGCTCCGAGCCATCATGGAAACCTGATAATAACTGCTTTGATTTAAAATTTGACATGAAGGCTCTAGCTGAAAATCCTGCAGCCTATTAGATATGAAAAATATAATAGAGTTAGCCGAGCCATAAAAGGAAGCCCTTAGATTGCTTTGGTCCTCTAGGAAGAATGTTTCTTCCATAGGAGTTACAAAGAACCTAGATGAATAAAGTTCATCAACAAACACTAAACGAGGAATTCTCGCCAGATCATTTGGTAATTCCTCTTGCTGTTCATTCACCATGCTATAAGCTAACCTATTCCTTCTTCCTAGAGAGGCACCCTCAACAAAGAAAACAGTAGCTGAGGAAGGCATTTTTCTTGCCTTGTTGAGTTTTCTGCATCTTCCTGTCACAACCGCCTCCCCTTCTTATAGTCTGAGATTAGACAGCTAGGTGTCAGTTTTTCAAATGTGGACTCTTTTTCTGTCTCCGAAAAGATTCAGAAGATTTTTCGGTAATTAAAAACTTTGCATTATTTGTCAGTAAGCTCCAAAGTTGTTTTTGAAAAAGTTTGCTCTATAATTCTGATCTTTTCCGACATGAGTGGCAGATATAAGCCTAAAATTGGCACATATATTGCAGCCTGAAGCTAGCAATCTAAGTTATTAAACTTACCATATCCAGCCAGAAGCTGGAATGCACTAGCCTAAAACTAGCAATTTTTAAGTATTTAAATACACAATTTGCACAGCCTGAAGCTGAGACCAACTAGAAGTTGGCTGATAAATATGTAATTTATAGCTAGTATGCCCCAGCCAGAAGCTGGTAAATAATCTTCCTAAGTCATCATATCCAGCCTGAAGCTGGCATATATATATAGCAGCCTAAAGCTGGCACCAACTTGAAGTTGGTACATAGACATATTGTTTGGTTTGACCGGTTGGGCCATCCCGGGTCAATAATGATGCACAAAATTTATTTGGTCATTCATTGAAAAACTAGAAGTTTTTACAATCAATGAATTTCCATGTATTTGTTTGCTGCGAAATTAATAATACGGCCTTCCTAAGATGAGATTGGCCTAGACCAGCAAGTTTGGGATTAATTCTGGGATATGAATGCGGACTGATAAATCCACTGTGTTGACCATCTAGGTAATTTTTATCATTTAATTGGTTCATGGTCACTAGTAACACCCATCTTCGGACCATTGGTTATACAGTATATAATGCTCCACCACAGCATAGTAAAATTGGTCCTTAAAGAAGGTTGGGAATAGATGTTGGGTATAAAAATCTCCATCAATTACAAAGTAATTGAAACCATTGATTAATGATTGGAGATTTGTTTATTATTAATTTGGTGAAAGAGTTCACCCAACATCAGGGAGAGAAAATAAGCAGCTGGATCAAGATATTATTGAAATACATTATCAATATATAGTTGTTGATCCTCAAACGAATTTGTGTGAACATGAAGTTCAGAAGATGATTCATTTGCAACATACTAGTAAGTCAATTACCAGACATATTTATTGATTTGAAAAGTGTGACCATACCAGCTGCATATGCTCCTGTTCAAATTAATGTTCCAGAAGAACAAGTATAGTATGCAAATGAATCTAAAGTACGCATAAAGCGTAGAATATACTCAGTTCCAAAAGAAAAGAAATTCTCGATAGAGAAAAAGGAGCAAAGAGATAAGATGGCCCTAGTAAGAAAATAAGGCCTCCAGTAGAGGTTTGTATTAAAATTCCTCAAGAAGAGAAAAATCCTCCAAAAGAGGTTTTCTGACACAGATTGATAAAGTTCCAGAAGTAACATAGGTATCTGAAATAAATGAAAATGATGAGATCTCAATTACAGTGTCAGGAATGTGATGGAACCGACGTAAAATAACCGTCGACGGTGTTTTATTTATAATATAGCGCTAAATAAAAATGAGGATTATGAACCTACATTGATGAATGTAGGCGCAAAAACTATTGGCCAAAAATAAGAGAAATGTAATTAAGGCTGTGTTGGACTTGCTTGTGAAGCGAGAAATTTTCGGACCTGTAGTCCATACACTAGATGGTGTAAAATTGATCAGTCGTGGAAAGGGTATTTGTGCGAAAAGATAATGAGATATAAAGGCACGGTTTTTATAGCACAAGGTTTTACCCAAATGACCTGATATTAATTATGAGGAGATACACTCCCCTGTGGTGGATACAATTATTTTTATAAGTCTGGCATTATATGAAAAGAATTAGAAATCCATCAAATGAATGCTTTTACTGTAACGACCCGGGTAAATTTTCCGTGAATTTTAGCAAGTTGATTTAACTTTTACTGTGGTAAATAAATTTTATCGCGGTTAATCGAAAATTTTACCAACCCGAGTTAATTTCCGATATAAATTTCTTATCATTTTTACTACTCCATAGATGATTAATATTATTTCTACCATTATTATTTTCCAAACCAACAGTAATAATAATACCTTCATTATTATTTTGGACGGAATACTTGNCGCGGTTAATCGAAAATTTTACCAACCCGAGTTAATTTCCGATATAAATTTCTTATCATTTTTACTACTCCATAGATGATTAATATTATTTCTACCATTATTATTTTCCAAACCAACAGTAATAATAATACCTTCATTATTATTTTGGACGGAATACTTGTGTTGCAAAAATAATATTTACTAATTATAATTTTAAACGCCGTAATTCGAGGATTCTATCGGACCGAGCTTTTCCGAGAGTTTTCTGGGAATAACCGAGCTTCGTTTCGATCACTGAGGATACGCGACATTTTGGAGTTTCATTCGATAACCGAGCCTCGGAACTATTTTCCGAGGGTTACTCGGGATTTTCGAGCCTCCTCCAAGGCTTACTGAGCCTCGGTTTTCAATCCCGGGACTTGCACTATGCTCAGAAGAATTAATTGGATTTTTCGAACCTAAGTTGTATTTTCGGAACCGGGACGAATTTCGGAAGACAAAAATGCCCCTATGTCGGCAAAAGATTGCAAGTTGGACAAAGGGTATTTTGGTCCATTCTCGGCTCAATAATTCTGCCGACACTCGAACTGTGATTTTTCTCTCTCCCGGGCCACCTCCTCCTTGTCTTTTTCCTCTTTTCCTCCTTTTTTTCCATTTTCTTTTCTTCTTTTCCCATTTTTCTTTCTTCTTTTACATTTTCTTTTACTTTTTCTTCTTTTTCCCATTATTTCCTTTTCACCCGATTTTTCCTTCCTCCTCCTTCTTCCTCACTTTTCTTTTCCCTTCTCCTTCACTCTTTTTCCTTCCCGATTTTCTTCTTCCTTTCCGGTTACTCCTCCTTTCCTCCTCCTTCCCAATCACTCAACCTCCCAGATATTTTCTCTTCTTTGTCTTCTTCCTCTCCCTCTCCTCTAAATTCCCTTCCCCCTTGCTGCCGACACCACCATCTTCCACTGCCTCTCCTCCATTTTTCTCTTCCTCCTCTGCGTTTCACCGCCGCCCTCATCCTCCCCTCTCGCCGCTTTGACGCCCCTCTCACCTAAATGCCACCGCTCCTCTCCTCTCTGTCTCTGCCTGCAAACCATTGCCGCCCAGTCGTGCCGCCGTCGGAGCCTACAAAAAGAAGGAGCGACATCGCGCCTCTGGTCACCGCCCTTGCTCTGCCGCGCGTCGCCGAGGCTGTCTCTCCTTTGTCACCACCGCCGTAGCCAGATCCCTTCCTGCAACTGCCCGCGGCCGCCGCTACAGACGACTCGAGCTCGCCACCACCGAGGCACAGAACGCGCCGCCCGATCTCTCCTCTCTCCTGCAACTCGAGTCGCGCTGCTCGTGACGCGCTGCCTCCACAGTTCCGAGCTCTCCCTTCCCCTGTTCACGCACCGACGATCTCCCTCCACCTTCTGCAAATTCGCGCCGCCATCGGGGTAAGTCGCTGAGGCCGAATTTGTTTTACCTTTCCTCTGTAAACGTTTGGAACTCGTGGCTAACTGGGTTTCAATTGATTGTTGTTGGATCGTATTTGATGGCGAATGTGGGTTGATTTGCTTGTGGGTTTTTGTTTGTTGTGGTCATGGTGAATGAGGATAGACATGGCGTTAATGGTGTTGTTGTGGCTGTGGGTAGTTGTGTTTTGGGTGGTTGACGTGGTGGTTTGGTAGTATTCCGACCACCGGAAGGTTGCTGTGGGAATGGGAGTGATGGTAGTGCTCGGATTGTTGCTGTGGTGGTGTGGGATTGGTGTTCTGTTCACTGATGAACAGTAGTCGAGGTCTGTTTGGGGCTGCTGTGAGTACTTGCCGGAATCCGGCGATATTCCGGTGTCTCTGGTAATTTTCCGGCGAAGTCTCGGGTATTTTCCAATGAACCCGGACTTGGACTTTGGGTAATTATCGGACCCTTTGGACTTTTCATGAACATTAACGGACTCGGACTTTTATAACGACGTTAATAAACGAATGTTTAATTTATTTAAGCTAATATTAATTTTATGGATTATGATTTAATTTCATTTATGCCTTTTATTTATGCTTTTAATTTATTTTTCCGATTGGGATAAAAAGAAGGCCCATGGTATTATTTATTTTTCGGATTATCGAATTTACGCTGTACTCGGGCTAATAACGATAAAAGGCCTAGACATATATAATTATTCTATTTTACATTTAATAACTAGAATGGTATTGGCTATATATATAGTTATACTTTTATAACGTTATTTATATTTCCTTTGGGTAAAAATAATATTGGACCTATATCTTATCTTAATTATTGATCTATTACAAGTATATGAATATATCGTATAATGTATTGCAGCTACTCTCACCGGCTTAGATATTGCTAGACTATATCCTTACTTAACAATTATAGTTTTATGTATACATGTACTTATGATTATATATGTAGATATTTAATTATAAATAATACAACTACAAATTCGCACAAATATTTTGTGCTATACATTGGCTATGTTAATTTCATACCGTTGGAGATAATTTCCACTAAACGAGTTATTATAGGATATACTATTTAAATAATATTTCAACATAATTATCGTTTCCAATATTATATAATTATTGTATATAAAACATGTAAGTATTTAGTATTTAATCGGGAATAATATTATTTACGTCATATGGACTGTGAGTATTTAACGGGTCGTGACTTGATTTATTTACAAATATATTTTCTTAAATATACATTACATACAAGTGTACGTGTATATATGCTTTCTTGTCATAAGCAGCCTAAGGGCCGAGATGTCGGCTTGGCCGCTCGGTTTTGGTTTTGACTTATGTTGGATATGATTGGTATATCAGATGGAAAATAGATTATTAGTAACCTCCACAGAAATGAATAAGAGAACTATGGAAATAATAAAATGAACTGATAAGCCACCTAATAACTCTTAACCGGCATCATGCATAATCATCTTGTTTGTGCATTATAAGTGATTACTGTTGTTATATTATAGGAATATCAAGGCTTAACCGGATGCCAGCTTTCGAGGAGTATCAGGTGAGGTTGCATATACGTCATTCCGCCCGTGATAGCCGGGACGGTTGGTCTTGGAACCACATAGGTTCCATTGCATCTTATGGTTATTGTTGTTGATAACTTTGTGATATTTGCTGATATTGGTTGTTAGAGTGGATTTCCTTTGATATGTGCCGCAATACTTTGTGTGCCTTGTTGTTTGATTGAACTGCTGAGATATTCACTGTTGGATATTTGACTGCCGTGATTATTGCTGTTGAGATTGCTGAACTGTAATATTGATTCTGTGAATATTGTGTTGAGATTGTTGTTGGACTATTAACCATGGAAAATTGATGGATATTGGAAATGGAAATTGTGTTGACGACTTTAATGTCACTTGGAAAGCAGTGGTACGACTCGATGGATAAAGACTGTTTTGTGGTGGCCATGACCTGGGTTACTTGTGGTAAGCATGTCTATGCTTGGGATGTCTATCCCGTTGATTTATTTGGGATGTCTATCCCATTGATTTATTTGGGATGTCTATCCCTGGGTTACTATTTTGGGATGTCGATCCCTGGGTTCTCTTGTTTTGGTCTGGCACCCGAAATATGTTGATATCCAGGTCTGACCCCTAGCTTGTCCAGTGACGGGGCCCGGAAGATAAAATTGGTAATAATAAAAGAAATTCTTTTGGCCTTGGCTCAGTCTTGTCTGAGATGTGTTTTTGCTTTGTTGGGCTGTGATGTGTTATGTTCATATGCATGTTGTCTCATGATCATACCTTGGGAGGTTGTCAGTATAGTCGGTTGACCGTGGTCGGCATAGGTTGTCGGTTCGCGGGTGTTGTTGTTGTCGATGGTCATGAGTAGTCCATTGTTGTTGGCATCGGTTGCCAGTTGTTCTTTGTTTATTGTCGGTTTCTTTTGATAATTGTCGGATGAGTATCACTTGTCATTTTTGATAGGATAATGAGATATGTTGGTTGTCGGGTTGTGGTCGACAGTTGGGCTATTGTCATTTCTAAGGGTATGTTGATACCCAGAGGTCGAGATTGGTGAGGGTTGTTGTTGTTGCGGTTACGAGTTGCTGTGATGGCTGCTGTCGCTGTTGCTGTGTTGTGATTCTACCCGGGGACCGGTTTGTGATGTTGATTGGGTATGGTCCGTGCAGGTTCCCGGCTACCCGGTGAGCGAGGCTCATGCGATTTTGAGATTGCTTTGGTACCGGGTTAGATGATCGGCAAGTACAGTAACAGTGTGTTATCATACGATGAGGAACCTCTGTTGAGTATAGTCTGTCAGGACTAGTGTGTGTGTTGTATAGTCTGATGAGACTAGGTCGGTTACCCAACATATAGTTGAGTTGAGGTGTCCTGGTCGGGCACTAGTGTAATGGTACAGACAGTATTAGATGGTCAGTGCATTGCATAGTCGATGGGGTGGACATTTGCATAGTCCACATTGTTCTTTATGACTGTATTTGCTCAGTGTTCCGTTGACTACTCGTATGCCGTATTGATGTGCTTTGACTGTTAAGTATTTGCCTTGTTGTACATCATGGGTTATGTGTCGGTGAGATTATGGAGAATCTCACCCCTCACCTGCCCCATCGGCAGGCTTCGTTGTTCCTTATACAGGTATGCATCATGGCAGGCTGCAGCATCTCCTCTGACGGATCTGGATCCATAGTTGCATCGAGTCGATTCATGCTGTTGCTGTAATTATTAAAATTGCTTCCGCTGTGCTTTTGATACTGTTGTACCCGAGGTTGGGTGACATGATATTATCTTTGGGCCGTTGGGCCGGATTTTCCTGTTGTATTTACTGTCTGTGCCACGTGTCGGCACTGTTCTTTGGTAATTACTGTTTATTGGGTAAATTTGGGTCGGGGTGTTTCATTTTGGTAGCGGAGCGGGCGGTAGGTCCTTGGGAGTCTGTTTTGACTGATTGTTGTGTTTGTTTGCTATGCATAGTAAGCTCGCTCCACATGATTATCATGATGCCTGCATATTCATATAGTTACTGCATTATGGATCCAGTCGAGGGACGCCAGCCTGCTGCAGAACATTCACATGTGAGTATTCTCTCTTATGAATATATTTTGAACGCCTAACTGTATGTTTTTCGGTGCTTAACATTATTGTTGCTTGGTTACTCCGAAGTTTTGCTAATGGGTTTACGAAAATCTAACAAGTTTTTGAAAGATAAGTTTTGAAAAAAGGACATGTTTTTGGCTAAATGGTATGTTTTTGAATAAGCGGTAATTTCGGGGACGAAATTCTTTTTAAGGTGGATAGACTGTAACGACCCGGGTAAATTTTCCGTGAATTTTAGCAAGTTGATTTAACTATTACTGTGGTAAATAAATTTTATCGCGGTTAATCGAAAATTTTACCAACCCGAGTTAATTTGGCTATATTTAAAGAATAGTAAAAATGATGAGGTATCTACTAATTATAATAAAGATGGTAATAATAAAAGGTTTGGTTGTCATTATTATTATGGAAGTAATAATAAAACCTGCCTTATGAACACAACGTTTTTATTATAAATGATTAATATTAAAATTTGCGGCATTAAGCTCCTAAGATAGCCTGGCTCGAAAAGGCTTTGTTTTCTGGGAATAACCGAGCTTCGTTTCGATCACTGAGGATACGCGACATTCTGGATTTTCATTCGATAACCGAGCCTCAGAACTATTTTCCGAGGGTTACTCGGGATTTCCGAGCCTCCTCCAAGGCTTACCGAGCCTCGGTTTTCAATTCCGGGACTTGCACGACGCTTAGAAGAATTAATTGGATTTTCCGAACCTAAGTTGTATTTTCGGAACCGGGACGAATTTCGGAAGACAAAAATGCCCCTATTTTCCGAGGGTTACTCGGGATTTCCGAGCCTCCTCCAAGGCTTACCGAGCCTCGGTTTTCAATTCCGGGACTTGCACGACGCTCAGAAGAATTAATTGGATTTTCCGAACCTAAGTTGTATTTTCGGAACCGGGACGAATTTCGGAAGACGAAAATGCCCCTATGTCGGCAAAAGATTGCAAGTTGGACAAAGGGTATTTTGGTCCATTCTCGGCTCAATAATTCTGCCGACACTCGAACTGTGATTTTTCTCTCTCCCGGGCCACCTCCTCCTTGTCTTTTTCCTCTTTTCCTCCTTTTTTTCCATTTTCTTTTCTACTTTTCCCATTTTCCTTTCTTCTTTTCCATTTTCTTTTCCATTTTTTTCTTTTTCCCATTATTTCCTTTTCACCCGATTTTTCCTTCCTCCTCCTTCTTCCTCACTTTTCTTTTCCCTTCTCCTTCACTCTTTTTCCTTCCCGATTTTCTTCTTCCTTTCCGGTTACTCCTCCCTTCCTCTTCCTTCCCAATCACTCAACCTCCCAGATATTTTCTCTTCCTTGTCTTCTTCCTCTCCCTCTCTTCTAAATTCCCTTCCCCATTGTTGCCGACACCACCATCTTCCACTGCCTCTCCTCCATTTTTCTCTTCCTCCTCTGCGTTTCACCGCCGCCCTCATCCTCCCCTCTCGCCGCTTTGACGCCCCTGTCACCTAAACGCCACTGCTCCACTCCTCTCTGTCTCTACCTGCAAACCGTTGCCGCCCAGTCGTGCCGCCGTCGGAGCCTACCAAACGAAGGAGCGACATCGCGCCTCTGGTCACCGCCCTTGCTCTGCCGCGCGTCGCCGAGGCTGTCTCTCCTTTGTCGCCACCGTCATAGCCAGATCCCTTCCTGCAACTGCCCGCGGCGGCCGCCACAGACGACTCGAGCTCGCCACCATCGAGGCACAGAACGCGCCGCCCGATCTCTCCTCTCCCCGGCAACTCGAGTCGCGCTGCCCGTGATGCGCTGCCTCCACAGTTCTGAGCTCTCCCATCCCCTGTTCACGCACCGACGATCTCCTTCCACCTTCTGCAAATTCGCGCCGCCATCGGGGTAAGTCGCTGAGGCCGAATTTGTTTTACCTTTCCTCTGTAAACGTTTGGAACTCGTGGCTAACTGGGTTTCAATTGATTGTTGTTGGATCGTATTTGATGGCGAATGTGGGTTGATTTGCTTGTGGGTTTCTGTTTGTTGTGGTCATGGTGAATGAGGATAGACATGGCGTTAATGGTGTTGTTGTGGCTGTGGGTAGTTTTGTTTTGGGTGGTTGACGTGGTGGTTTGGTGGTATTCCGACCACCGGAAGGTTGCTGTGGGAATGGGAGTGATGGTAGTGCTCGGATTGTTGCTGTGGTGGTGTGGGATTGGTGTTTTGTTCACTGTTGAACAGTAGCCGAGGTCTGCTTGGGGCTGCTGTGAACAGTACTTGCCGGAATCCGGCGAGATTCCGGTGTCTCGGGTAATTTTCCGGCGAAGTCTCGAGTATTTTCCAATGAACCCGGACTTGGACTTTGGGTAATTATCGGACCCTTTGGACTTTTCATGAACATTAACGGACTCGGACTTTTATAACGACGTTAATAAACGAACGTTTAATTTATTTAAGCTAATATTAATTTTATGGATTATGATTTAATTTCATTTATGCCTTTTATTTATGCTTTTAATTTGTTTTTCCGATTGGGATAAAAAGAAGGCCCATGGTATTATTTATTTTTCGGATTATCGAATTTACGCTGTACTCGGGCTAATAACGATAAAAGGCCTAGACATATATAATTATTCTATTTTACATTTAATAACTAGAATGGTATTGGCTATATATATAGTTATACTTTTATAACGTTATTTATATTTTCTTTGGGTAAAAATAATATTGGAACTATATCTTATCTTAATTATTGATCTATTACAAGTATACGAATAAATCGTATAATGTATTGCAGCTATTCTCACCGGCTTAGATATTGCTAGACTATATTCTTACTTAACAATTATAGTTTTATGTATACATGTACTTATGATTATATATGTACAGCCTACTATAGATCCATAAGTCGTGAAATATACATGAAGATCCCTGAAGGATCCAAGTTGTCTGAAGCAACTAATTCCCGGGAAATTACAAAATTTGGAGTTAATCTTTACATGATCATTATGAGTACGGATAAAATTATGTTGATATGTTTAGTGATTGGAACTCCAGAAGAAGCTTCCAATTACCGTGCTATTAGACAGGTCCTGGAGTACCCTGTCTATGTACAATATGTATTGCTTGTAACATAAAGCCTAAAACTTTTGCTATAAATACATATTCTATTATCTTGGTATATGGAATTATTTTAACCTTGTGAGGCCAAGGTGCATATAGTTGGTTTTGCAGATGTAGGTCTTTTATTTGATCTACATAAAGCACAGGCAGATACATCAAGTATCATTGTGACCAGAAAACAAAGTATCGTTGCTGCCTCTTCAAATAATGGAGAAATTGTGTTCATACATGAAGTTAGCCGAGAATGTGCTTGGCTATGATCGATAATGCAGCATAGTCAAGATTCATATAGATTAGTTAGCAAGGAAGATGTTCCAACGACAATTTATGAAGATAATGCTAGCTGTATTGCCCAATTGAAGGGAGGATACATCAAGAATCATTCAAGTGACATCTGGCAGATTTATTTACAAAATCAGTTCCTACTACAACTTTTGAAGAATTGATGAAGATGATTGGTTTATGGAGGATTCGTGATATCAAGGGATAAATCAGGGGGAGTAGAATACGCACTGCACTCTTTTTTTCTTCACCAAGTTTTTGTCCCACTGGGTTTTTCTTGGTAAGGTTTTTAACGAGGCAGTACTTCCTAAGCGTATTCCTATCAAAGGTGCAATGACATTCAAGGGGGAGTGTTATAAATAAATTATGGTGAATGTCATTGTTGCCATCCAGTAAAATTCATTTTTACCATATCTGAATTTATCCCCGGTAAATACTTTACCCATACACCAAACTTCTACTTGGAATTATCTCTTTGACTAATCACCCTCCATAATTCCATTTGTCTTAATCCTAATATCATCTTCCTTTACCTAACATCCCTTTGATTTTATCCTTTTAAATTAATCATAATTATTTGTTTTTATCCTCCAATTTCCAACTATAAATACCCCTTCATTCCTTCACTTTCATACACTTACAATCCACCATAAACTTCACTCTCTTCTCATTCTATACACTTCTCTTCCAATCTCCCTCTATCTAAATTTATTATTCTCTTCTACATATTATTATCAAAAGTGTATTATTATTACCAAAATTATATTATTACCTTAATCAAGTTTGATCAAGTTTGTATTATTCCATCAAATTGTGAAAATCTTCCCCAATTTTATAACAGGGAAGGCGAATTTTAAGTAGTAGTATTCTTTTGAACACACAATCTTTAAAGTAGTATTGTAGTAGTGTAGCAGTATTCGTTTGAAGTTTGAACACAGGACTATATCTTTCTACACGGTTACAATCACTTATGGAATGAGTTCAAAAAAAAAAATAATTTATGGAATCTGACTAAGTAACTTGTGGGGTTGCTGGTTAATTGTAAATTGGTTCCTTGCGCATTTTTAATTTAGGGTCAATCAAGCATTAACAAGACTATCTTTATCATTGACTCCGATCAATACCTACGGGCTGCCACATCAGCCGGCCTTGATCGATATTGTTTCGAATAATCTATTTGAAACAAAAGGATGGACTTTTTCAAATTATGCATATATAGGAAACAATTTCTTAAGAAAGAAAAAAAAGAAAGGAAGACGAACAAGAAGAGATACGCGCACTCAATTGGCTAGACGGACTCTTTTTGCGCAGGCCAGTTGGTGTGCGGACCCCTATAAGGTTCTGGGTGTACTCTACTGTTTGAGTTGCAATTGCAGGTGCTAAATGGAGTTGAAATAAGAATTTGCCACAAAATTGTGATCATCACGAATAGGGGATTAACTTTACCAACCAATGTAGGCTTGTAGCTATGTTATTCGATCTACCCGTTTCCTGGAAGCTTTAAATGCCAACCGGACCAGTACAATATAAGTTTTTTTTGCCTATATTCACAATAGTGGAATTTGGGATTCTAAAAAGAAAAAACAGTTGCAATATTGTGTTCTATAATCTTTGAACAATATATGTATTTTTTCTATTTGAGTTTGCTTCCATGATGACTAAATATTTTTTTTTTTCACAGACATGAGTCAGTTTGAATATTCATCTGTCGTGCAGGTGTAACCAATTCGGCAACGCGTGTGTTCACAGGTCACCAAACTTTTTCCACTTGACATTTTAACTATTATTCCCTCAATTCTTTTTTATTGACGTTTAAGTAATCAGCACTCTTATTAAAAAATGCATTTAATGGAAATAAATTTAAGAATTTTATAGTATATTAAGACTAAATTACCCTTTACTTAAGAAAAGATAGAAAAGGCAGAAAAAGGCAATTAACTGATTGGTTTTATGGAGATAAAGGCAAAATGGGAAAAAGATCATTTAATGCTCATAAAATATCCCGTCAATATTTTTGGGACAATTTTGAATCAATAATGCTAGAGTTACTAAGATTTTTCTACTAAGAGAGTCTTACAAACATATGTGGCATTGTTTTATTGGATAATTTTATTAACTCTCCACATCATCTTCTCTTTTGATTTACTATTTATAAAATTAGCATTATTTGTAACAGCCCCGGTAATTTTTATGTTTTTACTGTCACCGTAAAATTTATTTTTACAGTTAATTACCGTTAAAATTAACCTTGAATAATTAATTAACGGTAATTTACGCTTCGGAATCCGAACCGAGCCCTGCCCCACGCTCGGGATTTTTCTGCGGATTTCCCGGACCAAAGTTGGAATTTTTCGGGTCCAGGAATGTCGAGAAAAATCGGGATTAACCTCGTATTATCGGGCTAGGAATTAATCAAGGGGGGGTACTACGGATATTTTCTGGTCCGGACGGGACACGACTGCATAATGCAACCGCCTTTTTCCTGTGACCACGTGAAATCCTGCTCCCCTGTTACGCCCGTGAGCTACCCCATTATTTTCCAGTCCACACTCACTCTCCTCACCACTATCTGCCTGCAAATCAAAAACCCGTCCTCTGCCATTTCTTTTCCTGCCACACCTGCAATCACCCTCTACAAACACCACTAACCAGAAACTAAAACAAAAAAAGAAGAAGAGAACAGAAAGAAAAAAAAAATAAGAAAGCAAGAAACAAAAAAAAAAGGGAGTAGGGGCTGCCGGACACCACCTTCCCTCCTACCTTTCTTTTTTTTTCTTCTTCTTTCGTGAACCATGCCACCACTGTCGACAACCACTGCTACCGCCCGAGCCACACCATCCCTGCTCCTCCTCCTTCCTTCCACGCCGACGTTGCAACGAGTCGCGCCGCCACCGTCACCTGCAGAACACACCGCCGCCATAAAACCAAGCACACGCCGTCGCCCCTCCTCCACACTGCCGACGGCGACGAACACCACCTGCGGCCGAGCAACCTCCCTCGCCCCTCCTCTGTCGCCGTCTGCATCATCTTCGCGCCGCCCGTGACGCTGCAGCCTCGCCTGCTCCTCGCCGTCGTCCCGTCGCTGCAGGTGAGCACGACCCGGCTACATGGAGCTCGGGTCGAGATGACCCGCGAGAGAGGAAACGGGTTTGGGTGAGATTAGGGTTGGATATTGGCTAGGGTTGTGGGCTTGGGTGTGTGAGTGGGCTTAAGGTTGAGTTGGATTTAGGCTAAGTGTTTGGGTTGGATGTGTCATGGGCTTGGGTATTTGGGCTAAGTGCTGGGCTGGTTAGTTAGGTTTGGGTATATGGGCTGAGAGAGTTTGGGCTTGGACAGTGGAGTTGGGTTTGGGTTTGGCCTGGACTTGGCCCAGTCCGAAAATAAAAAAAAAAAGAAGAGAGAAAAAGATAATAAATATACAAACCCGGAATAGATAGGAAAATTCAGGAAAAAAGGAAATTAATTGGAGAAAAATAATGGAAAGGGGTGTAATTAGGATAAATAATATTATGGAAATAAAATAGGTATATTTTGGGAATAAGGATAACTTGTATTCTAGGAAATATAAATAGTGGAATAATTGAGGAGATAATCATAGAAATAATAATGGTAATAGTAATAGTAATTAATAATCTTGGAAATACATATCTGTGGAAATAAATTGGAAAGGGTAATTATCAATTGGGTATGGTACCGGAATAATATCCGGAAGTAAGTATAGGTATAAGAATAGTATTATTTTGACACTTACGAATAAACGGTGAATTGCGACGGAAATAGAAAATGACCCGGGGAAGTAACCGAGACAAGTCCGTATTTAATTTTCGTAAATACAATAGTAGCAACTGTAACGTATGGTGAATATACACGTATAATAAACGAACTATATCCTCAACTATTGCTCGACTATGGACTCCTCGGCCTGAACCTCAGTCAACCTGTCAAGGTTTGAACTATAGCCGATTCCACTCCTACCTATTGGAACGATATGTGCCTGTAATGCTGTGTATGAATTTGTTGTTTGCTTGAACTGTTTATTAGCTACTATATGATTGCTATGGAAACTGTTGATGTTATTGTTGCTATTAGTTGATGTGGACTTGCCATGATGTTGTTGAAATATGTTGTTGGTTTGTGATATTGTGAGAAATCATTGAACTGTTGATTGTGAGAATTTGGAAATAAGAAATTGTTGGCTGGTTGAGTTTGAGAAGTGAATTGTGATGATTAAAAGTTGAGGTATGAGGATAAGTAATGGGATTGGAAATTAATTTTGAGATGATGCTATAATTGTCACTTGGAAAGTAGAGGTACGACCCTTGGTTTGAAAATTAATTCTGAGATGCTATTGTTGGTTACTTGTTTTGGTTGACATGAAGATGACTGTGGTTAGGGTATACCGAATACCCAGTGGCTCGGATATGCCGAATATCCGCGGTGGCTCGGATATGCCGAATATCCGGTTGTTCTGATATGTGGGTTGGTTCTTGACCTAGCATCCAGAATTAATTAATAACCAGGTACGACCCTAGCTTGTCCAGTGACGGGCCCGGAAGATAAAATTGGTAATAAAATAAAATTTAAGCATTCTTTTGGTCTTGGTTAGTTGCTTGTGGTAGCTCTCTTGTGATGTGATTGGTTGTGTTTACTGTCGAGATTGTTGTGCTTATTTTGAAAGTATTACAGTTGAATATATCTCTGTTTATCCTTCGCCGGTGAGCACTTCGGACTCACCCCTCGCCTGCGGGGTTTCATCCCGTAGGTTTGGTTGATCGTAGTTCAGGTACGATGTTCGTTGGCTGCTGCTTACTTCTCCACCTGACCCGGATCCATACACCGCTGCATCTGCATTTTAGTCTTCCGCTGCTTGTTTTTCTATTGTGAATTTGTTGTTGCTGCTGTATTATATTTGATGTTGATCAGATTGGAATGTTGGCTTGAATAATGGACCCCGAGGTCGGGTGTCGGATATTGTATATATGGTTTGCGTGTATTGTATTATATTTTGTATGTACTGTCTGCTACTGTAGTAAGAACAGTTCTGGCACGTGTTTACCTGTACGGTAAATACGGGTCGGGGCGCTTCAGTTTGGTAGAGGAGCAGGCAGTAGGTCATTAGGGACATAACTGTGGTTGTATGACTGTTTGTTTGTGCATAAGATTTGTCACGACATGATATGACATGCTGTGTGCCTGTAATGCTGTGTATGAATTTGTTGTTTGCTTGAACTGTTTATTAGCTACTATATGATTGCTATGGAAACTGTTGATGTTACTGTTGCTATTAGTTGATGTGGACTTGCCATGATGTTGTTGAAATATGCTGTTGGTTTGTGATATTGTGAGAAATCATTGAACTGTTGATTGTGAGAATTTGGAAATAAGAAATTGTTGGCTGGTTGAGTTTGAGAAGTGAATTGTGATGATTAAAAGTTGAGGTATGAGGATAAGTAATGGGATTGGAAATTAATTTTGAGATGATGATATAATTGTCACTTGGAAAGTAGAGGTACGACCCGATGGTTTGAAAATTAATTCTGAGATGCTATTGTTGGTTACTTGTTTTGGTTGACATGATGATGACTGTGGTTAGGGTATACCGAATACCCAGTGGCTCGGATATGCCGAATATCCGCAGTGGCTCGGATATGCCGAATATCCGCTGTGGCTCGGATATGCCGAATATCCGGTTGTTCTGATATGTGGGTTGGTTCTTGACCTAGCATCCGGAATTAATTAATAACCAGGTACGACCCTAGCTTGACCAGTGACGGGCCCAGAAGATAAAATTGGTAATAAAATAAAATTTAAGCATTCTTTTGGTCTTGGTTAGTTGCTTGTGGTAGCTCTCTTGTGTTGTGATTGGTTGTGTTTACTGTCGAGATTGTTGTGCTTATTTCGAAAGTATTACAGTTGAATATATCTCTGTTTATCCTTCGTCGGTGAGCACTTCGGACTCACCCCTCGCCTGCGGGGTTTCATCCCGTAGGTTTGGTTGATCGTAGTTCAGGTACGATGTTCGTTGGCTGCTGCTTACTTCTCCACCTGACCCGGATCCATACACCGCTGCATCTGCATTTTAGTCTTCCGCTGCTTGTTTTTCTATTGTGAATTTGCTGTTGCTGCTGTATTATATTTGATGTTGATCAGATTGGAATGTTGGCTTGAATAATGGACCCCGAGGTCGGGTGTCGGATATTGTATATATGGTTTGCGTGTATTGTATTATATTTTGTATGTACTGTCTGCTACTGTAGTAAGAACAGTTCTGGCACGTGTTTACCTGTACGGTAAATACCGGTCGGGGCGCTTCATTATTACCATAAATAATTCTTTCCCCCACCTTAGGATTTTGACAATCTCTCCAAATTAATTTATTGCCTTATCAATGTTTTATTCTCTAATTCCTATTAATTTAGCTTCCTCCTTATCCTCATCATCCTCTTGTTATTAACCCTAATTTTTTAAATTCTAAATTTCTAAACCGATCCGTGGTTATTTCATCAGGTTTCTTGAAAAAAGAACTTCATTCCTCTTCTTCCGTTTTGGTGATTCCAAAATGATTTTTTTCATTATAGATGACGATGGAGAGATACAATCAACTTTAATTTTTGGTTTTCATTCTCTATAAAGGTTGCATATTGAATATGTTTAGAAAATTTAAGCAAGAATGAAATCCTACAGAAGTGCATGTGGTATGAAAATTAGGGTTCATACAAATATGAATAAAACGGATGCTTTGGAAAAATTGAAGCAAAAACTATTGTGGAAACAAATTAATTAAATAATAAAGTTAAATTTTTGAAAAAGGGAATATTTTANCACAGACAGGGAGCAGGACCAACCACTAACTCTCCCCCAGTGCCCAAACAATAACAATAACTTGGTACAGACAGGGAGCAGGCACCAGCCACTAACTCTCCCCCAGCACCATAATCTAAGACTACCATCTGGCTGTTCCAACATTTAACTGTGACTTACTAGATGTCTATGTGTTTTCATTTTATTATTTTCTTTTCCCTCGACTAGTTACTACTCATCTATCATCCAACCATTATCTCATTATTCCGAGCAGACTCACAGCCTCTCCGCTCGTCTGGATAATACAACTTTCTCAACTAGTACCCTCGGTTCCCTACTCTCACAATTTTTCTCAACCAACAACAACAGTAAATACCTACTAATGCCACAGTTCTATTATTACCAACAGCGTTAACAGTAGCATCAATTCAACAACATCAATGGCAACAAATTTCAATAAAATTCATCTCACATCAACCATTCACAGCCACAAAGACTTACTCAAGCAATAGCACAGGTATTAAACAAACAGCAACTTGGTACTACGGGCAGTAAATAAATATATACTTATCCTCACCTTGGCCGGTAAATTCCTCGTGAACTTCTCCCACGGGTTCCAAGCCCTCGTTCACGTCCTCCTCTCCTAGATATATTAACATATAATCACATAAATGCACAACACAATGATATGTATAAAATTGTGTACTTCCGTAATACCGTTATAACCTAATTACTATTTATACCTGATTTACATCCTTGGTATATATATATATATATATTATATATCTGACATGTGTATATAATCTTGTATCGTATAATTATTATTATTATTATTATTTTTTTTTTAAATGTTACCAGAATGTATATTCATGTATGTTACTATTATTATAAATATTAGAATTATAATTCCGTTGCTAAAGTTGCATGAAAAAGAAATGTCATTCCACCCAATTATCCAAAACCAAACTTTCAGCCTATCACCCAAGTCCACAAGCCACTTCACCCAAGTTCACAAGCCCACTTCACCCAAGTTCACAAGCCCACTTCCTTTTAAGGGCAGCCCATCACATGTGAATTACTCACCTTGACCCGGCTGAACCTAGATGCTGCAACCATGCAAGGTTGATGACGGCTGGTGGCGGCACGATGGGCGAGGGCGGCAGGTGGTCTGCTGCGAACGGCGGTGCAACGAGGAAGGAAGGGAACGGAGGCGCTGATGAGTGCTTTCAAGGCGGTGGCGTGCGTGAGTAGGCAGAGGAGGTGCGACAGGATGCAAGGCGGGGTGTACTCGGGCGTCTGCAGGTGCAGGTTTGGCGACGTGAGGACGGCGGTGTTGTTCGCAGTGGACGTGCGACGGTGGTGGCTTGCAGCAATGGTTGGCGGAACGGCGACGTGACGGCATGAGGGGCTGGTGGCGTGACAAAGCGGCAGTGACCTGTGCAGCAGACGGCAAAGCCGTTGCTGATGGTGGCGTGACGGAGGTGCGAAGGAGGAGAAGCTATGGTGGGGACGCCGTTTGCGGTGCTGCTCATGGTGTGGTGGCCGGCAGCGGTTGCGAGCGGTAGTGGAGGGGTGAAGAGGAAGAACGGAGGCGCTGCACTTGGGGAGGTGTCGGTGCACGGCTGCAGGCACGGTGAAGGGACGATTCAACGGCGGTGCAACGAGGAGGATTAAGGCGGTGCTGGTGCTGCAGGCGTCGACTCATGGCGTCGCTGAGCTGCTGGCGTGACGCGGGAGAGGGCGAGGGAGGAGGAGAGGAAAATGGTGGCGGTTGTGCTTGTTGGTCAGGTTACGGGTGGTGGTAGGCAGTGAGGGTGAGGAAGAAGAAGGAGAAGAAACGGTGGCACAGTGGTGGCGCATGGGTGTGGGAGGTGTGGAGCTATTGTGCATGGTTTGACAAGAAACCATGGGTTAGTAGCCAAGAACAGAAAACATGTGATGAAGGCTGAGGAAAAGAAGAAGGTGTTGGCCACATTCCATCAACATGGTATAATCATGGTGGTGCATGCACGGTTGAGCTGGAAAGTATGTAGCAATTTTTTTCTTTTTTTTTTTTATATATATTTAATTATTTTGCTAATCTATTATTATTATGATTTTATTATTATTATTATTAAGCAAAAGACTTAGATGCCCTTTCTATTCTTTTAGTCTCCAAATAAGATATAGGGGTAATTTTGTCTTTTTGAAAATGCGTTTCAAAATACCACTTACTCTCGGAAAAATCCGAAGTAAATTTCCAAGAACACTTTCGTTATTTATGGTGGAAATAAAGAATAAATTTTCTTTAAGATAAATTAGTAATTATTAGAATATAATTACTTGGGAAAATAATAATGATATTAATAACAATAATAACAATAATAATAATAATAATAGTAGTAGTAGTAGTAATAATCATAAAGATAGTGGTAATCATATTAATCGTAACATTCATAATTATAATCAAACTTCTATAAGGAAAAGCCGTATGGAAATCAAATGGTAAAATTCTCGATTTACAGCGGAAAATTTTATTTTACCGTTGTCCGAGTTAATAACAACTTATACAAATATGAATAAAACGGATGCTTTGGAAAAATTGAAGCAAAAACTATTGTGGAAACAAATTAATTAAATAATAAAGTTAAATTTTTGAAAAAGGGAATATTTTATTAAGATAAAGGAATAAGACAGTTAGGAATTGAAGCAAAACACTAATCTGTAATAAAATTATTCTAGAAAGATTGTGTAAATCGTGGAGATGAGTAAGGAAAAGATTTTTTTTGGTAATAATCCTAATTTTAGAAATAATAATAAAAAAAAGATATGTGGAGAGTAAATAAAAATATCCAATGAAGTAGTGCCACATATGTTTGTAAGGCTCTCTTAGTAGAAAATTCTTAGTAACTCTAGCATTATTGATTTTGAATTGATAATTAAAAAAGGACGGAGAAAGTAATTTAGCAGTTTAATTAGTGAGTTGAATAATATATTGCTGCTAGCTGCTTATTAATTAGCCATCACTAGCTAGCTAAACCCTTAAAGCATGTAATTCCTACCTAAACCCAAAAAAAGGGCCTTATTTTGTTCATTAATCGCTCATACAATCCTTTTTTTCTGTTATATATGGTAAAAAAGTTGCTTAATCCACTAAGTAGCTAAGTGGTTGGCAAGTTGCTATGTGACTTCCTAAATGGAGTCCCTATTAACTTACCGCTGGAAAAAAAAGTCTAGTATCTGAATTAAAGCATCCTCATGCTACTTTCATGAATTTTGGGAAAAGTCCTATGGCTAGATTTTATACAAAACATTGAATCAATAGTCAATACACGCTAACGTGACAAACCCATACGTATTGTATAGTAGGGTTTTGTTGTTAGTCGAGGCCCCCACGAGCCACGACTACTATGCTCCCCTAGTTTCGTGAAATACAATCATGGATTCCACAAATGACACAAGGCCAGATTCGATTCATGTACACAAAGAAAAAGAATGAAATGTCTACTTGCTTTTTGTTGGATAATTTTTGTCCTTTTTTACGCTTTTTAAAAATTTTATAATCTTCATGCATCATCCACTGTAACGGGTCAATAATATATGAAGGAGAAAATTATCCAAGTGGTGTGGGTTGCACGTGTAATTGCAACTCTTGTTCGTAATGTCATTACTTACCACTACCATTTTTTTTTAAAAAAAATTAGGTTTTTGCTTATTCTCCACTCCTGGTGGAGATCAAGGACCGGATTCGTGTTTGTGTGATAAAAATTAATGTGGTCTTTCAAGTTTCATAATCTACTCTGCTATTTCCTAATGTCGATAGACGACAACTTTGATCCTACCACGCGTGTCTTTACGTCTTTATCACACCATTGACACCGAATGTGTTTTCTCCACCAATTTTCCTGCTTTTCCTGCTTCTAGATTGAAGGTACCCCCAAAAAATAAGTGCAATATAGCGTCATCGCGTACTGTAATATCTGCAATTTTTTAATCCTAGCTAGTAGAGTTCAATGAATTTGTAACTAATTCAGTTTAAATTGAGGACGTTATAGTTAAGGAAAATAATCCTAGGGATATTTCAAGCATTATGCAACGTCATTAGGTCATTTACAACACAAGTGTGCTCAAGTTTTTTTCTTGTTTATGCTTTTGTACTGTTGGTTAATTAATTTAATGTCATGGTGATGGTGGCTGGCAACAAACTTCTTAAGTTTTGAGTTCGAGGCAGTAACATTATGGGTTCAATATAAATAGTAATAAACATACATTTTCTTGACATAAAATAAAACCATATAGAATACATTCTTGTTGAATATGTACAGCATTCAAAACACTCCACGAGTCGATCATGGTCAAAACCCTTCAATTTAATATTTACACAGTGTTATAATTTATTTATTTTTTTCGTTTTGATAACCCACAGTGTTATGAAATTGGTAGCATATATAACATACATGATACAAAACTTCATCAGGATGCTTGCCTGCCTATTTAATTAAGAGGTAATAATGCCATGGTTTGCCTTTGACTTGGAAAGATTGGCAATGTGAAACTGTGAAGCGTAAGTGTTGGAACTTGGAAGAGCACTCGAGCACAGGAGGTTCTTTTAGAAATGCCCAGTTGCTCTTTGTCCACCTATGAAAGAATAAAAAAAAAAAAATTATTACGTATACAAGATTAACTAATATGAGCATAAATTAGTGATATCTATGTGTAAATTAAGATGAGCCATGTCATTTATTAGCTTATTACCAGCCATTTTTCTTCATCATTTCCTCCAAATTTGCCTCGGTTTCATTCTCCATGAAGCCTGTCTTGATCCTTCTTGACCTCTGAAACTTTGCTCCACCAATATTATCGAATGCACCAACCTGTCACATAAATTTAATCATGACAGTAATTTTTAAAAAAATTAAATATTTATCTCCATAAAAGAAATCAATAAGCTAGAATGATCTTGGGAATTTCATTAAGATCGAAATTAATTAGACCTGGATGCTCTCCAATAAACTGGAAATAGCCTCGAGGTGTTCCTCCTCTGTTTTTGTTCTTTAGTTTCCAGAAAGTCACTATCTCTTCCTTGGTCAATGACCAATTCCTTCAAAAAACAGTTAGCTGAAAGAACAAAAAAAAAAAAAAGTCCCAAGTGTCCGTTATTGGATAACTTAGACAGGCATGATTACCCGATTTAGGATCTGGAACATGTGCGTCCCAACCTCACATCAAAGAACCCATCGCCTAGAAAATTTGTAATTGCTTTCTATCAACTTCAGTAAACTCGAGTACCTCTTACAGTGGCTGTAGTGTCCCGAGGTTTATAAGGTGGTGATATGACAATTTATTATTGATTTGTACTATTGGATGATGATGTTCGTGGTGGGTCCGTTTTATTATTTTTCATACCTGAATTTTTGGTTAAATTAGGATCACCTCCTAAAAAAAATATCAAGAATTCGACACCCTAAATTTTTTAATTTCATATTTTACCTCATTTCGTTAGGTTGAGTTATATTTGTGTTCGTTGACTTAACGGAATGCATGGATGATCAATATGTGGCAAGATCATTACCGTTCGATTCTTTTATCCATTTTAATTTTTTAAAAATTATAAAAATATAAAAAAGACAAACTATTTATGATTATTACTTTTTTTAAAAGCAAAACAAAAAGAATGAAATATTTATATCATAGAAAAATGAAGAATAAAGAAGAAATAGAAGGAGAATTTAGCTTGATAAAATTTGTTTTCCTACTACTTTATTTTTAAATAAAATGAAAAAATCTTTATGAAAAGGAAAAAAAGAGATAATATAAATATAAAATTATTTTTGGGATTTCTAAAATTTCATAACAATGAAATTTTTAGTTTTAAAAAATTTCAAATTGACTGTTTAATTTTTTTAAAAAAAGATAAACAAATTAACTCTAATCTTATAAATTATTATCATTTATTTTTTAAAAAAATAAAAATATTATAAAAAGAAAAAAGTGTATAAATTTTTATCATTTTATTCTTTAAAAAATAAAAAAATTATAAAAAATAAAAAGAAAGCACAAAAATGAACTATAAATTAAAAAATTTAAAAATTACCTTGGTGTTTTTTAATTTCATAAAACGTAGTTTTTGGTTTTTAGGAAAAAAATCAAATTGATTCTGTTTTTTACAACAAATTGATTATTTAAAAATAAAAAATTTGATAAAAAAATATTAAAAAATAATTTTACAACCTAAACCCATTGTTACTCATCTCCTTTACGTACCCTTAATCCCCACCCACCACCATTCCACCATAAACCACCACAACTATCACCACCTCAATCCCTCAATCTGTGTTGCTTACCGCCCTGCCAGGGTGCCCCCTCCCACCAAACCTCTCACCGTCGCTCCTTCCCGATCCACTAGACTCATCTCCCCATCGCACCCTCGACGAAATCCTTAACGACTCCAATTCCTCTTCTCCGCCTTCTTCTCCCCCTCCTCCTCCTCCTTCCTTCCTTTCTCGAAAACGACGATCCGACACCGCCATGCCAAACCAAAACCCAATCAATAAATCGACATGGATACTAATCGGCAAGAACAACAAAGGGAGAGAGAGGAGGGGCGGTGCGACTTATTGAGGAACAGCTCCTCCGTCGAGTCCTCGAGGTCTCGCCCAGAACCCAAACCAGACCTCACTCTTCCTTCCTCAACTTGGCAACGACAAACTGAGATGGAAACAGATAGACGACGGTGGCTCGAGGAGGAGAAAAAGGAGATGTGGTGGTTTGAGCAGAGGTGTTTGAGTGTGAGGGGGAGGTGGCTGCGATGGGAGGGGTGGTGGAGGAGGGGCTGGCAGCAGGAGAAGAGGATCGATGTAAGGGTGGTGGTGGAACTTTCAAGCAGAGAAGTGTGGACTTTGGCTGGAATTTTTGGTCGGGGAGAAGAGAGAGGCGACAGGGGAGGAGGAGGGAGAGGCGGCAAGAAGAGGAGGAGGGGGAGGCGGCGGGTGGGTAGTGGCTGTTCTTTTCGTTTATGATTTGTTTTTTCGTTTTCATTTTTTTCTTTTTTTTAAATAGTAAAGTTATCAATTTTTATTTATTATTTGTTACTATTTTTAAAAATAAACATTATGTTTTGTCAAAATTAATAAAAAATAAATATAAATAATTTTTTGTTTTAATTTTTGCAAAAAATAAAGAATTTTTTTGCTTTCTATCAACTTCACTAAACTCTGGTACCTCTTACAATGATTCTGGTGTCCCGAGGTTTATAAGGTGCTGATATGACAATTTATTATTCATTTTTACTATTGGATGATGATGTTGGTGGTGGGTCTTATCCCTTTCTTGTTCTTATCCACGACGAAATTTTTGTTCATGGAGAACAGACACATGAGCTTATGGACTCCATATTTAGGCGAAGACTTTGTGATGTGGTGGGTCGTATGGTGGGGATAAGCTCCGCCAACTTTGCTATGTTAAAGGAAATGGTTTTGGTTTTTGCACACGAAATCCATCAACTTAGCCCACAGATTCTTTCTTCCACGAACTCCTGAACTGGGGGATTTGAAAGAATTATTTGTTTAATGAATTTGGAACTGATGTTTGTGCAAAACAAATATTTACGGGTAGCACTTGCGTATTTTTTATATGATTTCCTGTGAGGACAAACTTGAGATATTTTTATATGAACTTTTAGTGTATTAGTATTAGATCAGATACAATTTCAAGCCCAAGATGAGAAATGATTTCGAAAATTTCAATTTCATCCGAAACCTGACACATGTAAAGAAGGCGTTGTGTGTCCTATCCAGAATATTTTTGGACCTTCTAGTTGGTGTAGGAATCCTCCAAATCTGAAATGACGAAGTACACAGATATTTATAATTTCTTATCGTTTTTATCATGTACGTGGTTTTGATTTTACTCGATATAATCTTTATGAAGGGACCACAGGATTAAATGTAAAACATACAAGTTATACTGACAGGTAGGGTACTTTCGGATTTATCTTGAACTTACTGAAGAACCATATGTCCCTACCAATTCTGTAACTTCTATGTGGAAGCAAGCTTTTAGGCCTCAGACTCCTGCATAGATTTTAGTCATCAATGGTTCCAGTGCATAAGGATTGAAGAAATTGAAGTAATTAATACATTGATTATGATAGAGTTTCACTCCTGCACTATTTTAAACACCTTTGAAATGACCAAAAAAAGAGATACTTGGGACTAAATTTTGCTTTTATTTGTTTAACCACACTACATCCTAACAATTGTACACCATATCTTATATATGAAAGTATTGATAACAAAGTGCAAACAAACTCCAAGTGCAGATTACAGAACACTAGAAACATCATAACAATGACTTCAAAACTCTCTAGGATGCAGGATTTAAGTGGTAATCCCACGTTCTGCTTTTGTGTTGGACTGATTAGCGATATGAAACTGTGATGAGTAAGTGTTCGAAGGCCGATCAAGTGCAGGAGGCTCGTTCAGGAATGCCCAGTTGCTCCTAGTCCACCTGTGATCACCAAGAGAGGAACCATAAACATATAAACATAGTACTTAAGACATGATCAGACGTACCCTTAATTACATTAATTTTCATATTCAATTTGTAAGTTGAAACATAAGTTGTCATACCAGCCATTTTTCTTTATGAGTTCCTCCAAGCTTGCCCCAGTTTCCTTGTCCATAAATCCTGTCCTGGTTTGGGCAAGAGGCAGGGAGCTTGATCTCAATAAACTTGCACCATCAGTATCACCCTCCTGTCACAATAAAACCCAAGTCAACATATTCATGTAAGAAAATCCACTAAAGAAATTAAGATGTTTTGAGTGATCTTGTAAATTTAACTTTGGAAAAATAAACCTCGACAGTATCTGATCCACTGGAAATAGCGCTGAGATGTTCCTCCTCTATCTTCTTCTTTAACTTCCAGTAAGCTTCAATCTCCCCTTTGGTGAATGACCAATTCTTTTTGTACTTCCCTGATAACTTTCACTTCTTATAAGCAACGGATTAACCCAGAAAGAGTAAGAGGAAAAAGAAATGAAATCCATGCATCAATAATGATTACCCGACTTATGATCTGGGACGGGTGAGTCCCAACCTGCCATTAAAGACCCCATTTGCTCAAAAACTTTGCAACTGCTTCCAGTAACTTGGTACTACCACAAGACTTGTGTTGTTATGCTGTTTATAGGCGGATTTATTTGTACTATTAAGTGTTGTTATTGGTGGGTCGTCTGATCCTTTTTTTATGTTATCCACAGATAAAGTTTGTTTAGTGGAGTGGACTGTGGAGATAAATGAGCCTATTCTTCACTAAAAAGAAAGATCAATGAGCCTATTGACTAGGACGTATATGATCTTCTGCGGACGTATGCGACCAGGTTTGTTTACAGAAACACCAAATGGAATCTATTAATGTATTAAGAGAAGAATCGTACAATAATCCAGGGTCCTTAGAATTGGGAAAATCTTTTTTCACAACTGTAAGAGCCCTGGAATGTTGAAGGTTCCTATTGCATGTATGGCTGTAGGATTTTGGAGATAGCAGCAAGATACTCAAACAGTGATCGAGTTTGTATTGCATCCCTAGCATGAATTTTACACAGAGTACATAATTTGTGTACAAAGCATAACATTTGTGATACCGAACAAAACAAAATTTGATTATTATTTTTTTCTTAGCAAAATTTAAATTTTCATTTTGTTTTATATACCTTGCTGTCGGATTAATATTTTTCGGTGACTCGGCGCATGACACTTATAATGTGAAACCACTATCAATATTACAATTTTTTTACATGACAATTTATAAACATAGTTATAAACTAATTATTATATTTTATCATATGAGTTATCTAATTACTTGGTTCTGAATAAAATGATGCAAGCCACATCTCGAAAATGTGTGAAAGGTATGGAGTATAATAGTCTATTAAATAATTTAAAACTTCAATTTTTAAAACACGTACGTCTGGCTTACCCATGGATCTAGCCTGATGGCCATAACCAAATTGCAAGATTTACCCCAAGTTCCATGAATTTAGTCTCACAATAGTTGATATAGCCCAAAGTTAGTGCATCACCAGCACTACAAACGAGCTGATAGTAAATATGAAATAACGAGCGACAACACTAGTGAGGACTATTCTAGTACAATCTTCAGAATTGCCATTACCGAGGCCCACTACAAGGGATGGGCCTGATTCGGGTGAAATACAAAATTAATTCCTACCCGAGAAATTACCCTTAAATTGAAGTCAGTCTGACAATTTTCTGCCTGAGCTGGTTTCCATTCAAAGTAGTCACTATATGGTGGGGGCTGAAGGAGGAGGGATCAAATGCAAATAGAAGCATAAGAAAACTACTTGTCCTGGCCTATAATTTCACCATTTGGCTCAGTAAGCACCAGATAGCAGACCATCATGTCTTCTGAGAACAGAAAACTCCATGGAGATAAATGAATGAACAATTACAAGTTGAAGAGGCTTGCGAAAACAATAATTCTATAATAAAAAGTGAGAATTGCTGCAAAGTTGTTTTACATTTTGACTTTCAGAGTAAATGTATAGGATACACAGAAGATCTTTAGGTTATTTATGGGTTTTTGGGTTTTTTGGGGCCCCGTGTTTAGTGGTTTGGCCAATTTGGTATCCCGATATTTTTTTTGGCCGGGCATATACTCCGAGATTGCATGGGCATGCCAAACGTATACCCCTGGTCAGGCACCTGCTGACGTGGAGGCTGCCCGGGTATTTGTGCGTGTTACTGTAGCAAAACGACGCCGTTTTAAGTGAGAAAACGACGTCGTTTCATGCCACGTTGGACACAGGTGGCTTAGTGGGGCCCACTTCACTCAAAGCCAATCCTCTAAAACGACGTCGTTTTGCTACAGTAACACGCGCAAATACCCCGGGCAGCCTCCACGTCAGCAGGCGCCTGACCAGGGGTATACGTTTGGCCTGCCCATGCAATCTCGGGGTATATGCTCGGCCAAAAAAAATGTCGGGGTACCAAATTGACCAAACCACTAAACATAGGGTTCCAAAAAACCCGAAAACCCGGTTATTTATCTAGGCATAGTGCTTCTACTTCCATTGCACCGTTAAACAGTCGCCACTTCGAGGATTTTATCATGTTTCTCTTAAATAACCACTTTCTTTAATTAAGGTGATCAAGTCACTCGCACCATTTTCAATCATAACGCAACAACTAGACAATCCAACTGCATCAAATAAGAGTGTAGACTCCAATTTATCTCTTTCAAAGTTTCATTTCTTAAGATAACAAAATCAATTGCACACGGTTACCAATCCAAACATCATAACTGGTTATTTTTGTAGCTGCATAAAGAGGTTACAGAAAGAACTTTAGCGTCAAACTTTGCTCTCCACAAATTCTAGTTTTCTAGTGATTCCTATTATTTTACTAATATGACACAAAAACAACTATCAGTTTTTTTTTTGAACAAAAAAAACAACTATCAGTTGGATGTATCAAATTGGACAAGTTTCAGAACTAAGATGATAAACCTGTTGAACATCTTCTAGCTTGGAAGGATTGCTCTACTCCAACCAGAATGAATCAAAATGACCAGCCTTTAGGGTATTTTTCGAGAAAAGTGACGTCATACTTCCACAAGAGTAGGATGGACCATGTTTGGACAACTTTATACCAAAATGGCCCTTGTCGCTCAGAGGGGGGCTGGTCTAAATCATCTATGAAGGAAGTGTCCATCTCATGGTATCTCCTCAAACATGCCTTCGACACCTCTTTTTCTCCACTCAGTTACCTTAGGAGAGACATTATCAGAAGTAACATAATTTCTAATAGGTAGTCCTGAATTTTCAGGGCAGCTACATGATAGATGGGAATTTGTATTACATGATTCTATAATATGCTCCAAAATCTCTACAAGGTATGAGAGATGTTCATCTACATCTAGATAATTCATGTCGCATTTCTTTGCATATGCGCATATACACGGGTGGGATTCTAGATTACAGATAGCAACAATCTCTTCACATATCCGACAAATTACTGAATCAGATCCATCCAGCACTGGGTCTTCTTCATGAACAGAATCATCAAAACATTGTCCCTGTTCTTGCTGTGAACCACAACGGGATTTCTCCACTGAATTTGCAATAATGATACTATTATCTTGAGAAGACTGGAGAACTGCAGAGACATTAGCACTTTGTGAACACTAAAATTTATTTATTTATTTATTTTATTGGATTATTATTGTATTTTAGAGACCAAGGTTAATTTTATTATTTTTTTTGTCTTTAATTTGGCTTAGAAATCCAATAAATAAATTTATGGACTATCCGTATTACTAGGCCCAGGCTTAGCACGAATTTTTTGACTTATTTTGACTCTAATTTCGTTGGATTAGAGGAGCTATTTAAGTTGATTTATTATTTTATGGATAAAAGAGGAATAATTGAGATCCAATTGGAGTGTAGGTTAAGTAATTGAGTTAATATGGAAAGAATGTGGAGTTCTCCTCAAGAAAATGGAGTTTTTCTAGTCTGAGAATCTTTACTTTGCGTGCAAGAATCGGATTGGAGTCAAAATAAGGAAAACCGGGTCAAACTAGAAATTGTGTGAATAGTAACCCGAGGACCTAGCGGACATATAAAGATGTCCGTCAGGACCTGGCGGCCAAGCGTCCCAGTAGCGACAACTTTTTCTATTTTTCCTATTTTTTTATCTCTACTCTCAACCATTGGATTTAGGGGTTTAATCTCGACCTTAGGATCAAAACCACGAACTCTGGTGCCCTGAACATTATAAATAGAACCCTCTAAACACACTTTTGGGGTCGGTAATTCTCTCTATAAAGCGCCTTAGCTTGGGAAAACTCTTTCAATTATATTCTTCAATTCCTATTGCTTTTCTCTCTCAGATCTCACGTGGTGCTTTTGTAGTTGTGTTCTTTTGTTAGTCTTTGCAGAGAATAAGTCTAATTCATGGGCTTAGGAGCGATCAAACGCAATCCCGAAGCAAAGAACGTGAAAAACTAGCGTCGGAAGCTCCTGCAGCGCCCAGTCTCGATAATTAATCATATCTCAAGTTCTAGACGTCAGATTAATACGTTCTTGGACTCTCTCAAAAGCTAAGAGGAAGATCTACAACTTTTTGTTGAGCTCAGAGGCTGAATCGATCGTTTGGTTTGCTTAAAATCGGCTGCAAGGCGACACACAGATTCTGTCCGAAAATCAAGGTAAGTGTTCTAAACCCTTTTCAATTCTAAATCGATTTACTTGCTGCTGATTTGATGCTATGATGATGCTGACGTGTTCTCTTGAGTGTTTTCTTTGAAATAAAAAACCATGTGGGCTTTGAACCCAACCGGAGTACGTAGGATGTCTCTAGTGGTGGAGACGTGTTAAAAGGTGTAGATTGTCCCCCAACTTTAATGAAATCAATGTTTCCGTCACACTCTTTCAAAAATCAACATTGACGTCCCCCAACCTGTTCAAAATATAAGAAACCCGTCCTTTTCACCCGCTGGTGCCGGTTTGCCAACCCGATTCCGACACGTGTCACCAGTGGGTCCCCTCCTGTCAGCCGCGTTCATTTTCCATAATTCAAGTATATCCCGAATTTCCTTGTACGAAATACCGCTAGGCACGTACGTAACCTTACAAATATGTAAAGTTATACAAAACGATGGTGAACCCCATGTGTTTGCCACTTGCACCTGCATCGGTATTTGGGCGGGAATTTTGGCGCCCAATCGGACGACGTCATTTCAATTCAAACGCAAGCCCAACGAAGAACGGGCCGTCGTCTCGTCCAATGTGCGTCGTCGGCTGCCGTTTTACATTAATGGTTTGACGTTTTTGAAAGAAAACCCTTCATTTAGTTTTTCTCCTTCTCTGTTCTGTCTGTGCAGATGACGAGATGGTGGGTCCCACGTGTCGGCCACTTCTTTGGGAAGACACGTTGGGGCGCGAACTTTGCCGCCCATCCAACATGTCGCCGCTTTCAATTGAAATGCAGAAGCATGGTAGCGGGTGTGTGTCATTTTGCACTGTACGATGTCCATGTTGCCGTTTTGGACGTGGTGGGTCTGGGCGATACAATCGAAGGAGAGGATCCCGCTGAACGATACCATGCCGTTTTGGTCTTCTAACTTCCGAGCTTCTAACGTTTGGGAAGAGAAGAAGATGAGGAGTTGGTGCTGAATTTATTCTAAGTGTTAGAACGGAAAAAGAAAAAACCAAAAGGAGGAGAAAGGAAGAATAAGAAAGACAACTAGAAAGCAAGAAAGGAAGAAGCAATTGTTGTTAGAACTCATGCCTCCTTGTCTCATTTCAGGATTTTGATATTAACAAACCAACCGTGACTCAATTGATGACAACTCTTGGAGCAAAAAGAAATCAATCAAAGGGCAAAGAACACAAGCATTGAAGTAACAAGCAAGAAGACTTAGGAACTCAAATTGTACAAAGGTTAAACACTCAATTCTTCTAAGACATTGGCTCAAAACAAAATAAATTTTGCTCATGCATAGCATTCTTTTTTATCAATCATAAAAATAGTTTTTGAGCACTAAACATCGATGTTGTGTTTCTAAACATCGATGTTCCTGCCTTTCAAAAGATTTATCAAAAGCGACAGTAGCTTAAAACATCAAAGTTGGCATCCCAAACAACGATGTTCTCTTGATCGATTGCATTTCAAGATGTTTTGCAGAAACACTGTTCAAACATCGATGTTCACTTTTCAAAAATCGATGTTCAAGTTTCAAACATCGATTTTCTACCGTTCATTTGTGTTAAATTGTTTTTTTTTTTTGCCGAACCAAATGAACATCGATGTGCTTCAAGTAAACATCGATGTTCCCATGATGATAAGCTTTAAAATGATTTTGCCGAACCAAATGAACATCGATGTGCTTCAAGTAAACATCGATGTCCCCATGATGATAAGCTTTAAAATGATTTTGCCGAACCAAATGAACATCGATGTTCTTCAAGTAAACATCGATGTTCCCATGATCATCAGCTTTAAATTGATTTTGCCGAACCAAATGAACATTGATGTTCCCTTGTTAAACATCGATGTTTTAGTGACCGTTGGACTCAATAATTCATATTTACTAGCAAAATATCGATGTTCCCTTGGTAAACATCGATGTTCTCATGACCGTTGGTCCAACAATTCAAACTTACTGGCCAAACATCGATGTTCTAAGTTTAAACATCGATGTTGTGCCGTTTTGAGTAGACATCTTTTTCAACATCCCATGCTATTTTGTCTAAAGGTATTTTGGATTGATTCCACAACGGTCATACATGTTTTGAGACATATAAATAGAGGATTTACATCTCTGATTATAAACAATTAACTCTCGACATTTTAAGCATTCATTGTCATACATACATTGCAATTTTTATGAGCCAATATCCTTGAGGATTGAGAGTTATCTTTTTTAGAGCTTATTTGTTACTCATATCCACTCTTTGAGAGAGCCTTTGTTTGAGTGATAAAAGTGTTGTCAATACACCATAAGGGAGGATTATTCCCTTGTAGTAAATTCATAGGAAGAGTGTCTTCTTTCTGTGTGAGAAGTCTTGAAGTAAGGTATCTTCAAGCAAGTAAGTAAAGTTTCGTGTGACTCGAGCTCTAGGTTTGTAAACGGTTTGTTAAGCACCGGAAGCTTAAGTTAGATAGTGAAATCTTCGAGAGAGTCTCTCGGAGGACTGGATTAGCGACACAAGTTATGTGTGTGAACCAGTATAAATTTTGGTGTGTCCTTATTCTTTCAATTCTGCATTTATTTCCTGCAAATTTTTAGTTTCTTCCGAAAAATGCTATTCACCCCCTCTAGTGTAGGACACCTGTCTTAACAATTGTCGCATCTTCACATAGTGGTTCAGCACTGTGAGGGGCTTAAGGAGGTGTCTTTGAGTGTCTTGTCTGCGAAAGCAAGCAAAGGAAGTCAAGGTGGTAGGGGAACAAGTCTGTGTAGTGTAGGGCCTGCTGTATCCAGCTGGGGAATCTCTGCTGCTTATTGAATGGAAGGAGGCATCACTATCGAGGAGGTAAATATCGCTTTTTCTTTTTCTTTTTCCCTTTAACTTGTGGTTCACATTGTTCCCAGTACTGTGTGTTGCTGCTTGGTTTTGGTTGTTGTTTATTATTTTCGTTTACTTTTTGAATGTTCACACGACTTAGAAACTCTAAACGAATTTATATTTGTTTACATATTATGAATTGATAAGGTGTTGCTGTTGCTGCATGTGTTTTTTATTTGTTAATATGCCTGATGTCTGGTAGTGGTCCATGGTGCAGGCATTATTCAAATGTTTTGGTTTTGGTTGTTTGGTATATCGTTTTTGCTTTTGGATTGTTTGGATTGTTCACACGACTTACAAACTCCAAATGAATATATTATCAGGGATTCAGATAAGGCATTGCTGCATGTGGTTTTTGGTTATGTAATTGGTTATTATACGTTAATATGCGTGGTGTTGGTAGTTGTCCAGGCTGCATCAATTATTCAAACAGTTATTTTTTGGTTGTATTGGTTGTTGAGATTGTAGTTGTTTGTACTGTCTTTGTGAAACAGGTAGGGCATGATTACCGTGCACGATTGCAGTTTTATATTGGTGGGGAATTCGTTAGAACCCAGAGGCGGCTTAAGTATTCGGCTGGGCAGAGGGAGAAAAGAGCTGATATGGACAAAATATTCTACCATAGTATTATTATTATGTGTGGGCAATTAGGGTATAAAAATGTCTCTAACATGTACTACCATGTGCCAAAGAATTTTAAAAGAAATGGGAGGGGCAGTGGATATTTACTTGAGGAGGAGCTCGTACTTATCACAGGTGACCAGGACTTGGGCCCACTATTCGACCTATTGTCCAAGTATAATCGTGCAGATTTCTATATAGAGCATGGGGAGGAGGACCACCCGTACTGGGGGCCAGAACACCCTAGGGAAGTGTGTAGGAGATATAACATCCCTGTCCCTCCATGTTATTATGATGAGGATGAGGAAGCTGCTGGTGGGGGAAGTGGAGTCATTAATGGGGCTGAGGTAGCTGGTCTGGTTGATGATGTTAATGACGTAGCTATATTGAGGGTAGCAGGCAAGTGGGTGATGAGGAACCACTAAACCAAGCCCAAAACTATGAAGACTAACTACATTTGAAGACCAAGTAGATACAACTGCTTTTGAAGATGAGGAGTTTGAAGAGCAACTACACACAGCTGCTCTTGAAGACCATGAAGACAGAGCATCTTCTGAAGAAGAAATAGCTACCTTTGATGAATTTGAAGACCAACTAAACACAGCTTCTCCTCAAGAGCATGAAGACAGAGCAGCTTCCGAAGAAGACATAGCTGCCTTTGATGAGTTTGAAGAGCAACTACACAGAGCTGCATTTGAAGAGCATGAAGGTGCCTTCGAAGAGCATGAGGCTGCCTTTGAAGAAGAGCAGGTACACACAGCTACTCTTGAAGACGAAGAAGACATAGCTGCCTTGGAAGAGTATGAAGACAAAGGTGCTTTTAAAGACCAAGAAGAAGACACAGTCGCAGCGGCCTTTGAAGAACAAGTAAAATCAGTTGCTATAGAAGAAGAAGACCTTGGACATGATGGTATTGAGGATTTCGGTTATGATTTAGGGCATGGAGATGCGCGGAGTGGAGAAAACGTGGCTTTTGGTGGTGCTAGTGATGTTCAAGTCCCAAACCATGAGGATGGTCATATGCATACTATGAACCGTGAAGCTGATTTGGAAGAAGAAGATGGTGTGGAAGTAGACCATGACTGGGTTGGTGTTGATGACTTAATAGAGGAAAATTAAGAATTGCAGCAGTGTAGAGCAAAGGTAATATAAACAGTCTCAAAAATAGCAAGAGCAAGTAGAAAAAAAAAAAGAGGTTGGAGGGAAAGCAACCCTACAGCCGAAGCAACAGCTGATGCTGCTGAGGAAGGTGGTCATCAGAGGGAAGATGAAGGTGCATGTGACATAGTTGTTGCAATTTTCTGTCTAATATTTATTATTTATGACTCTCACATGCAAGCTGACTAGGGGAAAATCATAGGCAAGATGGTACACAGCAAGATGATGAAGAGAATGGCAGTGAGGGTCAATTGACACCACTTAGAACACCGCTTAGAAGAGGTAAAACCATCCTAATCTTATATACTCTTGTTGTGGTGATTGTTGGCAATTTTGCTATTGAATTCTGTCATGTATTGTGTTTGACTGATATTATATGCATCTTCACAGACGAGGATCCAGACGAAGGGAATGGAGGAAATGATGCTTCGGATGCTGAAGATGAATTGACTCGACTTAGAAAGGGTAAATGGGTAGAGGAGGAGCATGAGTTTTCAGAAAGTGAAGGAAACTTCATTGATGGAATCGGAGATGATGGGGACAATGGCCGCAGGAGGAAGAGATCTGGGATTTACTTCAACCCAACAAACAAGGTTCCACATTTTGAGGAGGGCATGATACTCAGGAATAGAAATGAGGCAAAGCAGGCTTTTGATAAAGAGAGCATTGTGCTAAGAAGAGACATCAAGTGAGTGAAGATAGATAACGACAGGTTGCGTGGGAGGTGCAAGGAAGAGCACTGCGGGTGGTTTGTCCAAGTTAGGTATCACAAAGCCAACAAAATCTGGTTCATTAGGCGAATAAACAAGAAACACGACTGTGGCAGCAGTAACAGTAATACCCGAGTTAACTACAAGGTCATATCCAGCTATTTGGTGGAAAAATACGGCACTGCTTCCATGAGTATGAGGACTGCTCAGATTGCAGAAGCATCCAGGAAGAAGTTCAAGGTGCAAACAACATGGCCCGTGGCAAGACGTGCTAAGGAGGCCATTGATGCTCATTACAAAGGTGATGTGAAGCAGGAGTACCAGAGGCTTCATGATTATGTACAGACCTTGAAAACCACTAATCCTGGAAGTACTGTATCTCTGGATACAGATGAGGATGACTTCGGGAATCATATATTCAAGAGAATTTACATATGTTTTAGAGCCCTAAAGGTCGGTTTCAAAAAAGGTTGTAGGCGCATCCTTGGTGTTGATGGATGCTTCCTCAAAGGTTCTCTAGGAGGACAATTGCTTACAGTTGTGAGGAGAGATGCCAACAACCAGATGTACCCTTTGACATGGGCAGTGGTACAAGTTGAGAACACAAATAGTTGGAGGTGGTTCTTTCAGATGCTGATGCATGATTTACGCATACCGCAGGGTCTTGGGAATGGATGGACCTTTGTATCTGATCAACATAAGGTCAGATATATCTGATTTACACTGCTACTGTAATAGTTTCAAAGATGTATTGTTATATGTACGCTGCTTACTGTATTTCTGGTAAATGTTGCAGGGACTCGTGAGGGCTGTTTCAGACCTACTCCCCTATGCAGAACATAGAAAATGTGCTAGGCATATTTTTGCCAAGTGGAGGAAAGCCAACCGAGGAGAAGATCTGCAAAGGAATTTTTGGAAATGTGTGAAGGCCACAACACCATAGGAATTGGCTGAATTGGTTCGTCAATTCGATGATATATCTGAGGAAGCCAAGAAGGACTTTATGGAAGCCAATTCGAAGCAATGGTGTAGAGCATTTCAAAAAACGTGGTGCAAATTTGACGTTGTTGACAATAATATGTGCGAGATTTTTAATGCTTTCATCATTGAAGCTCGGTACAAATCAATCGTGTCAATGTTGGAAGAGATTAGACGACTGCTTATGACAAGACTTGCTGAAAGGCAAGGGTTTGTTAAGTCTTTTAATGAAAAATTAGGACCTAAGATTGTCAGGGAGGTGGAGAAAAGTAAAGATTTAGGGACGGCTTACTTTGTGCAACCTAATGGCAGTGGGATGTAAGAACTGATTGATGGAGAAAACCGTCATGTGGTTGACAAGAAAAAGAGGGAATGCACCTGCCGATCATGGCAGTTAACTGGTATCCCATGTCCCCATGCGGCTGCAACCATAATGAGTGACAGGGAAAGGGTTGAGGACTATGTTGCTCCCTGGTACCATAAACAGACCTACATCAACTCATACAAGTGTGCCATAAATCCAGTACTACGGGGAATGTTCTGGGAAAATAGCCGACAACCCACAGTGCACCCCCTTGAAGCAGACACAAAGAGGGGGAGGCTACAAACTGAGAGGCGTAAAGAGTGGTGGTGGGAGAAGCAAGGTTCACAGGTGAGCAAAATTTCTAACTCATTCCTAACTAATTTGTGAAATGCAATCATATGTACTCTTTGCATTGAATCCCTTGCAGTTGCATTTAATTTGTGCAATGCAGTCAAAGGTATTCACTAAGTTCTGTTGCAATATCGAACTTCATTGCAGGGAAGACCGAAGATTGCCCGAGTAATGCAATGCCAACTATGTTTTCATTTTGGGCACAACATTACAACATGTCAGAAGAAGAAGGTAGTGTATTGGATTTCACACTGAAATTGATTAGCATTTCACATCTGCTAATGAATGAACTGTTTCTCTTATAGGCCCATGGGCTGAATGAGGCTGTACCAGATGTGCCTGAATCTAGCAACTGCAGACGTAATGCCCCCAATGCTTCTGCCATTAGAGATGTGGATGCTTCACTGCCTGAATCCTTTTTTCGTACTCCACCAGTTGAAACACCAACATCAATACCAGTTGTGGGTAATTCAAGGAAAAGAAAGGTAACTGAAACTAGTCCTGAACCTGAACAAACACCAACACATCCTGGAAGGCGTAGGAAGGTAATGATGCACATTTAAGTTCTATGGGTACCTGATGTAGTGAAGACACATTTTTATTTTTTATCTTGTTTTGCTGGGGTATATTGTTGTAGTCTGGTACCACCGTTCAGTATGACGAAAGTGGTGGAACTGTCACTCAGCCTCCAACTGTCACAACACCAGTCACTGATCCCCCTGTTATAAGGAGCTCAAGACTGAGGGTGGTAACCTACAGTTCTATAGACACAAAAATTTTCTATATACTTGAACTTCAGCATTGATGGTTCTATTGTGGGCTTATTTTGCGGGGATCCAGTGCAATCCTTGTAGACAAAGGCAGTGGAGAAAATGTAATTGTGCAACAATAGCCTACATTTGATTCCCCGACTGGAAGGAGCTCAAGGCTGAGGGTGGGTCACTATTGAAATCGTGATGTGTTGTTATGTATGTAATTGTAATTGTGTACCGCATTAAATTCCTAAAATCACTGAAATGTAATGCAGCGACCCAGTGCAAGAATTGTAGAGGAAGGAAGCGGTGCAAATGTAAATGTGCAACTGGAACCTAGAAGGAGGTCAAGATTGAGGGTGGGGCGCAACTCCTACTTACATAACTACATTAAATTTTGCTGAGGACTCAAATTATGCGAACAATGATCAAATCCATTGTGGATTCTTTTTTATCTATTTTGTAGGCATCAAGTGCAACAGATGGAGAGGGAGAAAGTATTGCACATGCAAATGTTGATATGCAACCTACATCTGCTTTCTCAAGTAGAAGGAGCTCCAGACTGATGGTCGGTCATTACAGTGACTCGGTTTCTTGGTTATCTGCTTCAGTGCAGTTTTTAATTACAGAAACCACTAGCTTCAAGCAAATTGTGACCAATCCATTGTGCATTTATTGTGTTTTGCTTTCTAGGTATCCAATGCTGCAGTTGGAGAGGAAGGAAGTGGTGCTGCGAATGCAAATTTGGCCTCGCAATCATCTACAGAGGTAAGGGTCTGTTAAAACAGTACTTGTGATTATGCTGTGCTGGAATGGTCTGTTAAAACAGTACTTATGATCATGCTGTGCTGGAATGGTCTGTTAAAACATTACTTGTGATCATAGTGTGCTGGAATGCTATGAAATTAGGGAAAAAACAATGCACTGTACATCAGATTGTTTGCATTTGTCATTGCAATCACAATATTCAGCCACTGTAAGTGAACGGTTATGTAGTTCCAGGTAACAGCCCAAGCCAATTTAGCTGAAAGTAATGGCGAACCACCCCAAATGCCTAGTAACAGAGGCAGAGGAAATAACTCCTATAAAAGAAGGAGGCTTAACTTCCGCCAAGAGGGAAGAGGAGTATTAATAACTGAGTCCAGCTTGATGGTGGAAAATGTATATTACATTAGTGTTTAAAGTATGATTTGTGATTTCATGATTTTGACTCTAAATTGATCCATCCCGCAGCCTGGAACAAGCTACCAGCGTATCATACATGTGCCAACTAATCCTAAAAGGCAGAGCCGAAGACTCAGCGAGGTCATGAATAATAATGGCACTTCATCAACTATCGATATTGCACCAACTGCTGAAGGTAATTACAACATGTCAATGTCAATTACTTCTAATTGGTGTCATGGTATTATGGTGTTGTAATTGCGAAAACATGATATTGCTTTGCTATGCTTTATGGTCAATGTCATTTCCATGCTTTCATATTGGGTTATGGTTTTTCTAGAGCTGTCAGAGGGAGGGGAATACGAGGCAGAGGTAGACTGAGGGGCAGAGGTGGACGAAGAGGTCGAGGTGCTGCTCAAGGGAATTAGTGAATACATAAACCATATCTTTTGGCATTTTGACTTGGTTGTTGTAACTTGTAATAACAAGATCTAAAACTTTCTGTGTTTGTTTTGGTGGATGAAAACATTTTGGGCAGCCATAACTTGTAAGCTAACTAGCATCTCTATATTTTGTAATGTAATATAGGAGGTCATATTTTGCTCCTGTAATTTGAGAGCTTCTATGCCACAGTTGGTCTCCCTAACCTTATGCACTGTCTGTTATTAATATATATATGCCGTTTATATCAATTTCAGATCTCTCTCCATCATATGTTGGTATATATTATATCATTCCACTCCACTGTCTGTAAATTTACTCGCTTAAGTACTCTCTCTCTCTCTCCGTAATATATTCGCTTAAACACCCACTTCACTTCATTACATAACAAAATACCCACTTCACGGTAAAGTGAATTACCGGAACCTGAACACAACCAGTGTACTAGAATACCACAATATTACAAATTTCATTCACACAACACCCACAAATTTCATTAACACAACACCCACACAGATCCCGAATGAAATGAAACAGCAGAACATAACAACATTACATTACAGAAGAACAACCTTACATTATCAACCGGTTTACAAATTTTGCAATTTTCCTGGACTTGGCCAAATCTACTTTTCTTTACACATACTACATGGCCACACACCTACCGTACCAAAACTCAAAACTGCCAGTAAAATCAACCAACTGTAAATTGCATCTAACGCAAGACCATGGCAAACAATATGGCAAAAATAATGCAACTAAAACAAGCAAGCAACACAATAATACACTTAAGATTCTTCTTCGATGCCTTCAGCGAATCAATCTTCTTTTGGAGCGAGTACACTTCTCCTTTCAAACCATCGTTTTCCTTCCTCAGTGATTCTTCAAACCTCATCAACTCTTCCATCTCCCGCTGCATGTCCATATTCTGCCCTCTCAACCAATTAAGCAAATACTTTGCACGCAAGGGAAACTATTGGTTAGCCCATTCAAAGAAACCACAGTTTGGCCTATCATAACCATACCACCGACATCCATAGTACTGCCTACCTAGATTACCTGTACTCCATTGTGCCCTGATAGGAGCCAACTCACCATAGTAGCAATCAACGTCATCCCACAAGTCACTCATCAACCTCCGACGAAGAGAAGAGGACGAGGAAGAGGAGTTGCTCATCTTCTTCGATGAACTTAACTTTTTTCCAAATCACAAAGATGGGAGACGGGGTTGATGTCCTTCACAGCTGGGAGTATGGGTAGTAATGGGTGGGTATGGGGTATGGGGTAATGGTGGTAATGGTGGCTAAGGGTGAGGAAAACAGAACAGAAAAAGAGAAAAACAAATGAAGTTTTTTTTTTAAAAAGTCAAACCATTACTAAATAAAGGGTTTTCTTTTAAAAAAGACAAACCATTAATGTAAAACGGCTTCCGACGACACGCATTGGACGAGACGACAGCCCGTTCTTCGATGGGCTTGCGTTTTACTTGAAACGGCGCCGTCCGGTTGGGCGCCAAAATTCCCGCCCAAACACCGACGCAGGTGCAAGTGGCCGACACATGGGGTCCACCATCTTTTCGTATAACTTCACGTATTTGTAAGGTTACGTACATGCCTAGCGGTATTTCGTGCAAGGAAATTTGGGATATACTTAAATTATGAAAAATGAACGCGGCTGACAGAAGGGGGCCCACTGGTGACACGTGTCGGATTCGAGTTGGCGAACCGGCACCAGCGGGTGAAAAGGACGGGTTTCTTATATTTTGAACAGGTTGGGGGACGTCAATGTTAATTTTTTGAAAGAGTGGGACAGAAACATTGATTTCATTAAAGTTGGGGGACAATCTGCGCCTTTTAACCGGTGGAGACGCAAGCCAAATTATGTTTTAACTTTTTTCTTTTCTCTTTTGTCTTTTTAATTTTCAGTTTATGCATGTTGATTTGGTTGATTACATGTTGCTGGAATTGTGGTTTACACACATGCACACATGCACAATTATCGCTTAAATTGAATACTATTTCGCCCAAGCATGGATGGGGTGCCTCATACCTTCCTATCCATAACGAACTCCAGAGTCCGACATCTTTGGATAGCAAATTGGTTTCTTTTGTGGGCATAAAGAGTTATCTTTTGGTTTTTCCTGAGTTTTTCCATGCTAATAAAACTTGAGTGGCGACTCCATCGATCATAGGTGAAAGGTCGAAGGGATATTCGGTCCAGATTCTCACATACTTATGGACTTTTGAGAAGGAAACTTTTGTTCAGGAACCAGAGAATCCTTCTGGGTTGAGTAATTCTAGCCATCTTGTCTGACGAAACCACAATAAATTTTCTCAGGGACATAATTTTCATCATTTTGCTCCTGCAACTTCTATCTGATGTCACTTCTATGATTTGTAACACAAATTGGATCAAACTCGGCAATTCCTTGATTGGAAGCCCAGTTCATATCAACAGAAGGAATGTTTTCTAGACATTTTTTGAAATCATGAAAAGATTTCTCATCAATTGGTTCACTTCCTTTCTGAAACGCAGTAGTCTAGTGCACCGCGTCAATATAAGAAGCATGCGACTAAATAGCCACTTGAGGAGTCCTGTCTGACACTGTTGTCTCTTCTTTGTCAAATCTTTCACAATCATTTCACATTTAGTATGAAACTGAGAACAATCCATCTCTATACACAATTGAGCAAGAAGTAGAAGGTCCACTACCATTTTTTGCTCTTCTTGCAACGGGAAGTCAATTTTGTCAAGGGCATCCAAGGCGTCCCTTCCAAAACTAGATAGTTCTGCATTTACCACTTTTTTTGCAGCATCAAATCTTGAATGCAAAGAACCTAATAGGCAATGGGTCTTTCACTAATAGTTGGAACTTTGGGAATGCAACACTTTGGAGCCAAATAGTCGACCTTTATAGTTGCAGATTGTTGTTATGTTTCATCCTTATTCGGATTAATTTAGACCAGCTAATGTTCTTAGAAAGTGGCCCAAGCTAGGGATAGGATATATATCATTTGCATATATAAGGAAAAAGAAAGGAAGAAAAATAATAAAGGTAACAAATAAACTATATAAGTGAATCTGACACATATTTAAACTGATTAGTGAAAAACCCCTCTTTGAACCAAAAGGTAGACAGGATTCTTGCTTTTCTGCAAATAGGAAAATGCAAATTAGAAAATGTGCCATTCTAATAAACAAAACCAGAGATTACACCAGCCAAAATAAAGCATTGATGGACATCCTTTTTGAGCTTTTTCACCTTTGTTCCCAACATATTGACTTTTACTATATCCTCGTCTGCGTCTTTTTATTTCAAAAGTTTTAGGTAAAAAATTGAAAAAACAAAAAATTCTATGATGGACATATCACTACACCACTTAATGGTATGGTATTGTGTTTGTGTTTATGTGGGATATTCGACTCAATTTTTTATAGATTTCCTATACGGTCCAATTTTTTCCCCTCTCAAGCACTTGACTAGATAATAATTGTACTAATTTATTGAATCATGACAACATGTCAATAAAAAACAATGAAATTTGACAACATATAAAGGTGAGAAAAAAAAACTAATAATTTGAGGCTTCTTCAAGCACTGACCTTACCTTGAACAACTTTTTCTATATTTTAAAAGAAACATATCTAGCTGATTTCTTAGCCCAACATAAAGTTTTGGGACTTGATCCATCAAATTAAAATTGTAGGACTCAGAGACATTTTGCCTAAGAGATATAGGACATATCGTGCATTTTATTTTAAAAAATTCGTAGTTTATTTTCCAGATGTATAAATGTAACGACCCGGGTAAAATTTTTGAGATTTTACCGAGCCGTTTTAACTCTTACAACGGTAAATAGATTCTATCGTTGTAACCGAGAATTCTACCGCACCAAGTTTTTCCGAGTTTTACCACAAGTAACCGAGCTTCGTTTCGATCGCCAAGGACGTACGACGTTTTGGAGTATCTTCGTAACCGAGCCTCGGAATTAACTTTCGAGAATTCTACACGGTTAACCGAGCCTCGATTTTCAATTCCGACAGGAGAATTAATCGAATTTTCCGAGCCCAAGTTTTATTCTCGGACTGGGACGGAATTTCGAAAAGACGATTATGTCCCTAGGATATTTTGGAACACAAGAGAAGCATGAAGGGCATATAGGTCTTTTGCTGGCTCAGATTTTTCTGCCTAATCCTACAATTATTGATAGATTTTTATTTTCTTCTTTTTCTTTTTCCTTTTCCTCCCACCTTCCCTTGTCCCCCTGATTTTTCTTCTCCTGCCGGCTACTCCTCTTGTCTCCACCTTTATTTTTCTTTTTCCTTATCTTCTTCTCCTCCACTCTTCTCCTTTTCTTTTCTCTTCCCGGTTACACGTCCACCCTCCACCGACTCCTTCATCTTCAACCTCACTCTTCCCCTCCCGATTTTTCTTCCCTTCCATTGTCCTCTTCCTCTCTCCTTCTCCTTTGATTTGTCGCCGCCGCCTTTCCTCACTGTCTTCCTCTCCACCTCTCCTCTTCTCCCTTTCCGTTCGCCCCGCTTCCCGTCACTGCGGGCCAGTGAACCCAACCGTGCCGCCGACCTGACGAGGAGCTTGAGCCGCCGCCCGTGGCGCGCTGGTCTTCCTTCCCCTGTTCACGCGCCGACGATCTCCCTCCATCCTCTGCAAATCCGCGCCACCACCGAGTCCAGCACGACACCGCGCCGCCTCTTCCTTCTTCTTCCTCGCGACGCCACCATCGCTTCCTCCTCGCTGTCCTCTGCCTCTGCTACCGACGACGTCCGGCCCTGCTTCTTCTCTCCCTTGTGCGTCACACGTCGCCACTGCTCTCCTCCCTTGAACTGCCGCCGGCGAAGCCAAGACTAGGTAAGTCTCCGGCCGCGCCCCCTCTTTCTTCTCTTCGCTTCCTTTTCTTCTGATTTCTCTGGGGATTGTTGTTAATTGGATTTCAATTAATTGAACGGCCTGAGACAAATTAAGCTAGGATTAAACTGTGTGTTTGTGGGATTTGTGGTAGTGGCAGACGATGATGCCGCTGTTGACGCTGTTGTGGATGTGGGTAGTCGCATTTTGGTTGATGGACGTGGAGGTTTGGTGGAGTTCCGGCCACCGGAAAGTCGCTGTGGTGATGGCGACAGTGTTGGTTGTTGGGTTGATGGCTCGGTGGAGTGAACCTTGATGGCTGACGAACAGTAAACGTAGAGTTACTATGGACGGGAACAGTGCTGGCCGGAATCCGGCAGCCTCGGGATTTTTCCGGCGATGTCTCGGGAATTCTCCGGCGAGGCGGAAATGGACTTTGGGTAAAACCCCGGACCCTTGGACTATCCATGTGCATCACTAAACGAACTCGAGCTATATTAACGGACTCGAACAATTAAAACGGCGATTAATTAAGCAATTAATTAAGTTAATTTATAATAACCAATAAATTTATTTTATGCTATGTTTAATTTTTAGAATCATGTTAATATTAGTATTATTCTCCGTTGGGCTAAATGTTCTACCGAGTTAATTCTTAACTTTCTCATCTATATCTAAAATTGAATTTACATTATAAAGGATTACGTATAAATAAATATAATTTTGTAATTATAAACTAAAATGATGATAAATATGAATTTAGTTTATTTATGGTTGTTGTCTTTATAAATATATGTAAATGTATATACATACATACGGTCGTATGAGATTTACTAAGCATACATATATTTTATAACAATTACCTCTTTTAGCGTATATATATACATGTAATTAAGTAATTAGCAATTTAATTTACGGATTAAAAATGATATTATTCTATTTGGGCTAATGTTATATAGAGGACCATGATAATTTATTTTCAATCCTACTCTTATTTATTGACTTCAATTTCTATTTTATAGGGAATTGAGCTATAAATTTGAGTTATTAATTAATAACCAATATATATGGTTATATATGATTATCTAGTGTATACACATGTATTATCTTGTCACTAGCAACTATAGGGCCGGTATATCGGCTTGAATGCTCGATTTTAGTTTTAATTTAAAATTAAGTACAACTAGTAAATCGGTTGAAAACATATAACGAGCTAATCCTCAATTAATTGGAAACGCTAATTTCGTAGTAAAGGAAATTATTGAAATAATAAAATAAATATGGTATAAGACAAGCCGTATAATTATTAAAACCAGCATCATGCATGATCATCCTTGTTTGTGCATTATAAGTGATTGCTGTTGTTATAATATAGGGATATCGAGGCTTAATCGGATATCACTTTCCTGGTGTATCAGGTGAGGATATAAACTTATAAACTTCGGTATGCTGCCCGTGATACCCCGGTTGTTTGTTTGAATGTTATTTATATGTTATCTTGTCGTGCTTATCATGTTATTGTTGGCTGCTATCGTGATTATTGTTATGTGTTTGATGACTATTGTGGTTGATTATTGAACTTTGTGACGTTGATGTGAATATTGTGATGTTCATACGAGATACGAGATATTTGAGTTAATTGTGACAGTGACCCGAAATTGTATTATTGTGATTGAATTCCCAGAGGAGCTGAGAGGCTGAGAGCCTGCTCGGGAAAGTGAGTATGATGAGTTACTGTTGGACAAGTGGAATAAGAAATGATAATAAACTGTGATAATATCATCTAGACATCTAGGTTGTCACGTGACAGGTATTGGTACGGCCAGATGGTAGTCGCCCTGTGATTTGTGATATGATAGGGAGGACTGCGTGGACTCCCGGCTGAGGACTGCGGGACTCAGTTGATTTGTTATAGGAAGGACTGCGGGACTTCCGCCGAGGACTGCGGTACTCGGTTATTTGTGATACGATTTGTGATATTTATGGATTAACGGGGAGTACCCTGGGGTTAGCTAACCTGGCTACCAGGCACGGCCATTACTTATTACGTGACAGGGCCCTAATAATTAAATTGGTAAGTCTATCGTCAAGTGTCGGTGAGTTTATGAGATTAGCTTTACCAAGAGAAGTCTGACGTATAGTTAGTTCAGGTAAGTTGATACCGATATTATGTTTGTGCTTGCTGTACTTCTATTGTGTTCCGTGTTGGCTTGGGTGTATTTGCGGTTGTATGTATACTGTGGTTTATTTGTTTATCGGTGAGACAGTGGTTGGTCTCACCCCTCACACAGTTCCTGCAGGTTAGGTTTGCATACCGGCGGCTGTGGCGTCACCTCGGACAAGACTCGGATCCAATAGCATGCATTGTGTCTTGCATATAAAATGTTACTGAATATCTAGAAATGCTTCCGCTGTGCAATTGTTGATGTCCCCATAAGGTGACGAGTTTGTGATTTTGACTATCTATTTATCTTTTTATTAATATGTGCTGCTGCTTTTATGATATGTTGGCCACGTGGTGGATCTGTTTGCTGTATTTACTTTGCTGTATTTACTGTTAGTTGGGTGAATTTAGGTTAGGGTGTTTCAATAAAATAGATATTTCATTATTAATATTTTAGTTATTTCTTTTAAAAGTAAATCAGTCAAATTTATAATTAAAATTTATTTTTTAGATTATATTTTACAGCTAATAAAAAGTAATTAGTTTATACTATTGCAACATTGTTGTATTATTCACATAGTTTGGTTGCATATTTATTTTAAAATATGGCACAGCAAAGTGAGAAAAATTGCAAGCAATGCAACTAAAATTGTTGCATCATAATAATCAAACGTGAAGAATTAGTAACGATCATAAATCTGTATATTTGGCACGGATGGTGCATGATACAATTCCAAGAGCCCTAGCAAGATACTTAACCAGTGAGTTTGAATTGCATTGCCGGAACATGAATTTTACACCTGAATAGAATGTACATCAAGAACTAGTAATGCAACATCTATAGGATTCTAACAGAAAATTTTGTACTAAGTTGTGTTTACTGATATCCCATAGATTGATTGCCACACCCACACAGTACATAACTTTTTTTTTGAACGCACACACAGTGCATAACTTGTGTATAACATTTGTGATACCGGACAAAAAGATTGATCATTATTTTTTCGGGTTATATATATGTTTAGTCCCTCTACTATATTGAATTGATAAAAATGGTCATTTTACGCTAATTACGATTAATTAGGTCCCCTTACTCTTCTAAAATGATAAACTTGGTCCCCCAGTCCGGTATAATTCGTAATTAGCTGACGTGGCACTGTTCAAGCACCTATGTGGGCCCCACATGTCAGAAAATGAAATATAATATTATTTTCACGACTGACATGTGGGGCCCATATTTGCCACGTCAACTAATTACCAATTAAACCGGATTGGAGGACCAAATTTATCATTTAAGTTGAGTAGGGGGACGTAATTAATCTTAATTAGCGTAGAGGGACCATTGGTGTCAATTCAATATAGTAAAGGGACCAATCATATATTTATCCCCTTTTTTTACTAGACATACTCAATTTTTAACATTAATTTTATTTCTTATTATTTTTTATCTTTTCATCTTCTTCTCTTCATATATAGATTGTAACAGCCCGGGTAAAATTTTTTATTTTTACCGGGACTGTAAAAGTCTTTTTACCGTGATTTACTGTTGAATTAATCTTGGGTAATTAATTCAAGGTAAATCGGGGGTCGTTTTTCGAAACCGAGAGTTTTCCCGTGCTCGTTATTTTTCCGTGGATTTTTCGGGCCTAAGTTGGTATTTTTCGGGTTTCGGAATTTCTCGGAAAATCACACCGGAAAATAACTAAGGGGGTATCAATTATTTTCTGGTCCGGACCGGACTCGCTCTATAATGCAGACAAGCTGCATTATGAGAGGAATCACATGAGTAACAGTAATCTATCATTTATAAAAAGAAGGAAGCAGAAGAGAAGGAGAGGAAGAGGAGAAGAAAAAGAAAAAGAGAGGAGAAGAGGAAAAAAGAGAGAAAAAGAAAAAGAGAGAAAAAAAGAAAAGAAAAGAGAGGAAAAAAAAGGAAAGAAAAAGAAAAAAAAAGAAAAAAATATAGAAAAAGAAAAACAGAAATAGAGAGGGAGTGGGAAAAAAAAGAGAAAGAAAGAAAAAAAAAGAAAATAAATTCGGAAAAAGGAAAAAAAAAAGAAGATGGAAAAAAAAGAAGAAAATAGGAAAAAAAAGAAAGAAAATACAGAAATGGAAAAAAGAAAATGGGAAGAAAAAATGGATGAACAGTAGTCACCTTCTCCTCTCCCCGACAACTGTTCACGCGAAGCTGATCGGCGCCGCCTCTCGACGCACCGACGCCACCACCGTGCTCGCCGACCTGACGCCGTCGCTTCCTCCCGTCCCCGCTGCGAGACGCGCCGTCAGTGGCCTTTGACCCGCGGCGAAACCCGTGGATCTTGCTCCCAGCGCCGCTGACGACGAACCCGTCAGCCTTCCGCCTCCTTTCCGCCGCCCGTGGAGTCGCCCCGATGTCGCCGACTCCGCGCTAGCCTTCCCTCGCGCTGCCGCGCCGTTGACCGCCGCTGCTAGGTAAGAACCCGTTTTCTCTGGGCGGGTCGCGCCCTATGGGTGCTGGGTTGCCGGGTTGGGTTTGTTTTATTTTATATATATATATATATATATATATATATATTTATCTGTTTATATAATTATTCTGGTATTTAATTTTCAAAAAAATATATATTCACTTAGAGGAAAATATAGAAAGTATGATTTATGGTTTAGGAAAAATGTATGTATATATATGTACCTTGATAATCATGTTTTGTTTTGAAAAAAAAGTTATTATATATAATTAGGAAAAAGATAAATATTGCATATATAATTTTTGAAAATTATAAATACATTATTAATTTTCTGTAAAATTATGGTAACTGGTACCTTTTGGAAAAATATATATTTATGGTATACATGATTCGTATTTCTGAAATATATAATTATTTTGATAATGTAATTGTTTGGAAAAGTATTTTATATTGGAAATATATATGTGTATTTATAAATTTTCGAATTCATTTTCAGAAAATAAGTTTATGTGAATATACTTTTTGAAAATGGAGTTTTCTAAAGATAATAATACTTGGAAATTATATTTTGGAAAGTATAATAATTTTTATGGAAATATTATGGAAAATATATACGTATGTTATAATTTTCAGAAAAATTATAGTAATTATTATTTTGGAAATTATAATTATTTTATGAATATATTTTGAAAAGAATTTTAATTAAAGTATGGTACCGAAATTATATTCGGAAATGCGTACGGTAAAATATTTTCGGTAAAAGTTAATAATAACGGATAGGAACCGGGATGGGTATTTCGCAGTATTGGCATCATAGTATACCGATTATGTGCATTTATGTGTATATGTTGTTTTGTTGGATAGGTTTGGATATCGGGCAGTTTCCCGAGGAGCCGGCGTCGGACCGGTCATTGTTTCCGGAGTTGAGTAATCGGCCAAGGTGAGGATGGATTTCCTTCGATATGTGCCTATATTACTCGGTTATTGTGTTAGTTGATTATGGCATGTTGCATTTGTTGTGATTGTTGTCGGGATGTTTATCCCAGTATTTCGTTTTGGTATTTTGGGATGTTTATCCCCGTGTTGATTTTCTGTGTCTTTTGGAATAAGTATAATGGATTAATTAATAAATTGTGAAAGGATGTCGATCCTTAGTTTCGGATGGGATGTCTATCCCGGTATTTTGGTTAGGGATGTTGATCCCTGTGATATGATTTTAAATGATGATAATATAATTGTCACGTGGTAAGTAGAGGTACGATCGGATGGTTTGAGACTGTTTTGTGGTGCCATGATCTGGGTTACTTGTGATGGGCATGTTGATGCCGGTTTGATTGGGATGTTGATCCCTGAGTTTGTTATTGGGATGTTGATCCCGGGTTCTTTTTGATCTGGCACCAGGAACAGGTTTGAAACGCCTCGACCCGTATTTACCGTACACAGTAAACACGTGCCGGAACTGTGACAACCCAACCCAAAATGAAACCAGCATACAGTGTATACAACAAGAACACGGGCTCAACAGCCCAAAGTAAAATCAACAATAGAAACTCATCCGGCCCAATGGCCCAATAATAACAAAAGTATGCACAACGGAAGACTTAAAGACTCACTAACACTGTATGCGTAATAGATGCAACCTATGGATCCAAGCCCGTCCAAGGGATATCGCCGCAGCCTGTCTGGAATGCACCAAGCCTGTACAACAAACAACTCATCCTACGGGATGAAAGCCCGCAGGTGAGGGGTGAGTCCGAAGTGCTCACGACAATGGAAAGACGATCAATATGGACACTAAAAATTACTCAAGGTCAACCAAACCAAAAGACTCAATTAAAAATCAATTATCCAATTTTATCTTTCCAGGCCCCATCACGGATAAGCTAGTGATCAAACCTGGTTATCAACACATTCCGGGTGCCAGACCAAATCAGAGAACCCAGGGATCGACATCCCAAAAATACGAACCCAGGGATAGACATCCCAAAAATATATCACGGGATAGACATCCCAAGCATAGACATGCTTATCAAGTAACCCAGGTCAAGGCCACCACGAAACGGTCTTAAACCATCGAGTCGTACCACTACCTATCACGCGACAATTATATTACCGTCATTAAAACCAATCACAGGGATCAACATCCCTAACCAAAATCCCAGGATAGACATCCCATCCAAAATACCAAGGATCGACATCCTTGTCACAATTCATTAATTATTCCATTATACTTATTCCAAAAGACACAGAAAATCAACACGGGGATAAACATCCCAAAAACCAACAGGACGCCGGGATAAACATCCCGAACCAAAACATAGCAAAAGCAACAATCAACAATGCACAATCATCAAAACATAATAACCGAGTAATATAGGCACATATCGAAGGAAATCCATCCTCACCTTGGCCGATTACTCAACTCCGGAAAACAATGACCGGTCCGACGCCGGCTCCTCGGGAAACTGCCCGATATCCAAACCTATACCACAAAACCATATATACACATAAATGCACATATTTGTTATACTATGATGCCAATACTATGAAATATCCCATCCCGGTTACATATCCTTTATTACTTCCATTTACCGAAAATAATTACCGTACGTATATCCGAATATAATTTCGGTACCATACTTTAATTAAAACTCTTTAAAAATATTTTCATAAAAAAAATTATAATTTTTCAAAATAATAATCATCATAATTTTTCTAGAATAATAATAACCTATTTATAATTTTCAGAAATTATTTATAAAGTATTTATCTTTTTCTAAATATAAAATAATATTTTCCAACACCAAAATATAATTAACTTTAATTTCCAAAATACATATTCATATACATATACCAAAATCATAATTTTCCAGCCAAAATAATATACATATAAATTTCCAGAAATTAATTTCAAGTTACATATATTTTTATTTTCCAATTAATAATAGTTTCCAAAACAAAGCTTAATTATTTATAAAAGTAAATATATTTATATATTTTTTTCAAAATACCAAATTAAATCGACCATAATTTTCTCAAATTAATTATATAATTTTTTTCCAAAATAATATACCAGATTGATAAATAAATACATATATACATATATTATTTCTTTTTTTTTTACTGGCTTGGGCCATGAACAGTAAGCCCATGCCCAGCCCAGAACAACCCAACAGGTCAGGCCCAGGAGTCCAAGCCCAGGCCCGATCCGCGAGGCCCAAAACCAACAACCCACCCCACTAACACAGCCCGCGGATCCGGGTCGTACCATATCGCAAACGGGTTAAACCCACTACCTACGGGTTAAGGGTCCTCACCTCGGGTTGAGCAGGCTGCGACGGCGACGGCGGCACGAGCGGGGAAGGCGCGCACAGCAGAAGACGCGGCGGACGGTGGCGACTCGATGGAGGCCGAGAAAGAGGCGCGACGATGGCAGCCGGCAGAGCAGCGGCGCGGGGAAGCAGATCCATGGGTTTCACCTCGGGTCGTCGGCGCGTCAGGGAACTGCAGGCGGCGGAAGACGACGGCGACGGCAGGGGTGAGGTCGCGCCGGTCCTCCGAGCTCGAAGGTGGCGGCGGTGGCACGCGACGCGGCGTAGGTCGGGCCGGCGTGCACAGTAACCAGAGCGCCTGGGGTGACGGACTGTTCACCTTATTTTTTCTTCTTTTCTTCTTTTTCGTATTTTCCTCTTCCTTTTTTCTATTTTCTTATTTTCTTCTTTTTTTGTTGTTTCTATTTTCCGAATTTTTTTTCTTTCTTCTCTTTTTTTTTCCTTCCTCTCTCTGTATTTTCTATTTTTTTTTTCCTTTTCCTATTTTTCTCTCGTTTTTCTTATTCTTCTTCTTTTCTTTTTTTTTTTCTTTTTCCTTTCTCTCTTTTCTTTTTTTCCTCTCCTTTTCTCTCTTTTTTTTCCTCTCTTTTTTCTTCTCTTCTTCACCCGGTTCCTCTTCCTCTCTTCTTTTATAAACCTTTTTTTTTTACTATTAATCATGTGAGTTATCAATAATACAATTCGTCCATATTACGGGCGAATCCGATCCGGACCAGAAAATAACAGATACCTCCTTAGTTATTTTCCGGTGTGATTTTCCGAGAAATTCCGAAACCCGAAAAATACCAACTTAGTTCCGAAAAATCCACGGAAAAATCACGAGCGCGGGAAAACCCTCGGTTTCGAAAAAGGACTCCCGATTTACCTTGAATTAATTACCCAAGATTAATTCAACAGTAAATCACGGTAAATAGACTTTTACAGTCCGGTAAAAATCCAAAATTTTTACCCGGGCTGTTACAGACTACCCACCTTAAAAAGAATTTCGTCCCCGAAATTCCGTCTTATCCGTGGGTCCTACCACGATAAGATTTTGGCACACTCTGCCAGGTATCCAACCTCAACATGAGATACCGCTTATACCCTTAAGCGACATCTCATCCGCTTATAAATACCAAACCTCATGATTGGCATACTCACACACAGTCATGGACTCTCCACTGAGATCAAGGACTACCTCTGACTCCGAGAACAACAGCTACATCGGCGGCACAGCTTTCCCAACAAGCTCGGATGATGAGCCTCCGAAGAAACGCTTCAAGACCAACATCATCGGCCTGCAGGAGCATATGGTCGTTTCCCCAAAACGACGGAAGAAGCGAGTCCCCAAGAAAGCCGATGACAAGAAAGGCAAGGCGATAGCTGAGAGCAGCACTCCGCAACAGAAGCTGACACAACTGAACTTCTCGCTGAAGAAGATCAGCTCGGCGGTGGCGCAAATAGAACTAGCGTGTGCGGAACTGTTCCCACACATGCAAAATGTAAAACAGCTTGTAAAAGACCTAGAGAAGCAAGTAACTCCATAGAGAGTACTTCTTCTCCTGTTGTAAACCTTATTATGAAATTAATAAATAAATTTCCTTTTAAATCAAAAATTCTTATGTTATCAAGTCTTATGTTAAATGGAAAAATAAAACATCTCAAAGCAAA